>CAJHNH020006702.1:176165-211165 GCA_905116865.2 Candidula unifasciata | reverse complement strand
AAAACAACATATAATAAAGTATTACAATGAATCTTTTTTTTTCTCTTGAAATTTAAAATTACAAAATGTCAAGTTAGGCTGTACATCCCTCCACCAGAAAATGAGTAAAAACATGAGTGGAGGCTGCAGAAATTAAGTTTAATACACGAATGATGAGAACACCCTTGGCAGACAGCTAGAGTAATGAAGATGTCTAGAAAGCAATAAACACAAGAAGATAGCCGATTACCTGCACCAGGTTTTGCCAGAAGATAGCAGCTGAGTTAACTCTGCAGTATGTACCTGATGAGATACAGCACAATGTGACAGGCAACATATTGTGCAATGTATTGCTTGAGTCCGCATAATTAAAAAAAATTAGTCCCTTTGTTGCTCGCGGTCGTTACCTACACAGGATTGCAGGATGCTACAGAGTAGTATGTAGAGTAGCTAACACAGTTGCCATAATTATAATCTCCTTGACGGCTGAGGAGGATGGCCAGTGCAATACACAGATCAGACAGCACTAAAAGTCTATGGTTAAGCGCCGGCAAGGAAATCAAAGTTACAATTTTGAGAGCATGCATCTTTCTATTAGCAATAGAAGGATGTGAGTCTTGGACTGATTATCTCCCAGCCCTTAAGGCAAAAAAATAGGCGCCTTTGACCTGAAAGATTATCAGAACACCACAGACAAAGAAGAGAAGAAATACTGACATTCTAAAATTTTTGAACATCAAGGAAGATTGGCTAATAAACAGCATCTTGTCTCGGAAGCTGACATATTTTTGTTCATGTTTATGTTTATTCGACAGAGCAACATCATAGCACACGGGTGTAACCCATAAGTGCTTCGTTCTACTTCTACCTCAAACCTGAGTCTGAAGAATCTCAGCGCAGTGCACGAACTCCGTTTTACCAGCGAAGATCCTGAAATACTTTGGGTAGATTTTTAACTCCAGATTTTGCCTAGGCAGCGCTGTTAGACTATCCTTTTCGATTTCCAACTGCCAGGGGATTTTTTTACGTGCGCGAGAATACACACGAGCATCTGATCTTACTACTCAGAGACCAGGGGAAATTACTAGAAGTCCACGTGAAAAAATCCGAGCCTTCCCTGGACTCGAACTCAGGACCTCCAGCACTCGAGGCGGACACCATACCTCGAGAACACTCAGTTCCCGCTTTTTGTTCATATCACGCGTCATGACGAACTGGAAACAATCATAGCAGAAGACATGGTACTAGGAAGTTGGGGCAGGGGCCGAAAAACACGAAGACAGGCATAAGATCCCCTCCCCCCCCCCCCCCCCCCATGAAGACAGGCATAAGATCCAAAAAAAACAAAAAAAAAAACATGAAGACAGGCATAAGATCCGAAAAACAAGAAGACAGGCATAAGGTCCGAAAAACATGAAGACAGGCATAAGATGAAGAAAACATGAAGAGAGGCATAAGATATAAGTGACTCCTTGGATACGAAAGTGTACCTACCAGACGGGAGAGCTGACAAGAGACAGCTTGTTTCAGACAGACCGTGATGAAAGCGACGTTTTGCAAAGGACCTGCTACATGATGATGATGATGGCTCAGGGGTTATCTGAGATCTGCTTTTCGGGTTTGCCATCCAAGACGCAAACAGAATTTGCAGGGTGATCAAGGAACGTCTGGTCAAACTACTACAACGTCTCTCACGCTGGAGACTCTACTTCGACCCCTTGTGAGGTGAAAGAGGTTTTTATGTCGGCCAAAAATAAACTCTGACTTGCACAGTTCGTGGCCACAGCGCTAGCCATTCGAACCTTAAACCCGGGCTCACGACCCCTGCCTTAAAAAGCAGCAAATACACACAGTAGTGACAGTTAAACCAAACCTTCAGGTAGCAGCTCGGACGTGAAAAACAGACAGACAAATGTGAGTTATAGAGCTATCAGATTGTTCGTAATTTTTTTTCAAACATTCTTTTTTGTCTGTAATGAAAACCAAAACCGAGAAATCGAATTCATGTTATTGCAGCTCTTCGTCTATCAGATTTTCTAAAACAGCAACAATGTTAATTTTGTTATCAGATTTAAAAAATAAACTGCCATCTACATTTTTTTCGTTTCTGTATTTAGTTAGCTGACAGGGCGCGAAACAATTTTCCCAGTTTTGATGGTCCGCGGATGTAAACAGGTCGAGAAACACTGCTCTACAACTAACATAAAAACAACGCACTCCCACTCAACAACTTTAACAGTCATTAGATTATACTATAGGATACTTGTTACCTTATCACAGGCTTATCAGCATGGTCCCCAGTGGTGTAGACAAAAGCAGGTAAGTCCGGATATGGTTTGTGTTTAAGAGTTGTCACCCTTAAAGGATACAACCTGATACAGGTCAACACTGCAAACTATAATCGGTATATTTACATACACCTTCTGAATTCTCCGTTACGTGGTTCAAGAGGCTTATTTTGGAGCTAACTAGTTAAGCAAATGTTGGGCGATTCGAACTTTGGTCCTTAGATAAAATGGTTTAGACAGAGGTGGCCGGATTTGAATGTCACAACAAAGAAATGATGAAGAAATTGAAGCCATCAGAATTATCACTATAGGATGCGGGGCTGGAAAGCTGGGCGTAAAGGTGAAGGGGGAGGGTCTCTTTCAAATAATTTAGGTTAATTCTTATTTTTCCTTTTATTATCTTCTTCTTCTTCTTCGCGTTCACCGGCTGTAAACTCCTGCGGAAAGTTATGGTTGTTCGTCCACTTCTGGACTGCAGTCCTGTTCCAGAACCTGAGTGTTGCGTGTGCATCCGTTTGACAGTTCTGTATGTAGACTGTTGGTTCCTTGCCTCTCAGGCAGATGCACTCCGACTTCGAAGGAAGCTCCCAATTAGTCGACTCTTACGACATGCTTTTTGGGTAGGCAGTGGGTCTATTCTTGTTTTTTCCCATAGTAGGGCCCCCTGAACCCACACGGGGGTCCTCTTATTATCATTCATGAGCTGTACATTCCGGGGTGCTTTCTTAATATTCTACCCCAAACAGGGGAAATCCACAGGTCGCGGGACAGTCTAATATTTCAGGGGGTGGTAGATAGGCTGGATGTAGTCTTGGGACCTAGGCTGCACTCTCTAGTGGGACGTAGGTGGGTTGGGGTTATGGTCAGTTCTAGTTGTTTTGGGGTCGTTAAAAGTATCACAAAGCCGGGAAACCTAGTCTTACCACCCTCTAGAATGTTGTACTGTCATGTGACGTTATATGATGTAAGATACTATGAAAGAACCAATTTCGGTATACAGTTCTAAATACTCGTCCACTTCTGGAGTATTGGCTTGTTCCAGAATAAGTTTTGCGTAAACATCCTTTTGCAGACATGGCTTATTTGTATGCAGACTGTTTGCTCCTCAGCTCTCAGGCAGATGTACACAACTTCAAAAGCAACATTGCTAATTAGACGCCTTTCAAGACATGCGTGTTGGGGAGAAGTGGTTCTTTCCTCCTTCGAAACGGGAAACCAGAAACCAGAGGGAAGGCCCGCACCAAAACTGCACACGTTTTTTTCAAACTGATGAAAGTCACAGCAGTTGCACCCGTTGCCTAAAGCCGTGCACAGTCTGGCAGGAAACAATATGTCACACATTGCTGGCTGTGCTAACTGGGTCGACAATGGTGACAAACCAGACTGAGCGTTGACTCATCCTCGTTAATGCGCTAGACTCAAAGCCATTAACTTTATCTATCTAGGTCAAAATAAGGCCAAGGTCACGGTGAAGGTAAACAGAGCCTAAACCTGCCGAGCGTCTGAATTTTTTTTAAACAGCCCTCCCCCCCCACCCTTTGATATTTTCTCCCCCCTTCCTCTCCCAACACATACAAACACGTGCGGGCGCGTACACATAGACACATATAAATATACACACACGCACTATCTCATATAGACAAACGCGCGCACTAACACACACACACGAAAGGCGTGCGCCACCTGCTCTTCAACAGGCCCTTCTTTACGCTATTGGTCTTTTAAACATGTAATACTAGAACAATCAGTCCTAGATGTGTAATGATATCAACATCTACCCGACTGCATGTACCTTACATGATACCCCTCCCCAATTTTAAGCTATCTAGGCCAAAATGTCGGCTCTGTGGCTAAGTCGATAAGAACGCTTCGTAATGCCAGGATGCCGGGTCCGATCCCAGCTGAGGGTCATGCGCCTTGTGTTGGTTTCGACAGTGGTATCAAGAAAGCCGACCGTCCAGATAAAATGGCAAACTACTGGACGTGAATTTGCCTAGAAAAACCACACAACAGCCAGGGACTGTTGGGGTTGGTTCTGCAACGTCCTGTAAAGCATACGCAACTAAACAGGCCACAATAACGGGTTTTCGTGGCTGTCGTCAGGCTGACTGCAAGGCGTTCTTTTTAAGTTCTTGGGTTCGTGTCACGGTCTACTTCGTTCTGCCCACAAGCATCATTTGCCTGCCGTCACTTGGTACTCCAGTTATTTTCCTTCTCCTGATGTGACCAAAGATTACATACTGTCTGTCAAAGAGTTTTCTGTTTTCTTCGTGAGTTCACTTCTTAATTACTCATTTTATCTGTTTGTGGTGTTCGTATGTGAACCACATCTCCGCAGCTTTCAAATAATTTTTCACCAGTCAGCTCACTGGTCATGATTCACTTCCGTATATTCGAATTTACTCTTAGTATACGTGTTTCCAAAGCGAGGCGCACATGCCATTTAAAGGTGACAGGTTCAACTCCCGGCACGGTAACTACAGATTTGGATTTTTATGTTGTCTAGTGTGTCCTTCCACCACCTTCTCGGCCGTGATCCTTCTATATTTCTATTTCTTTCTGTGAGTGCCTATCAATACACTGTATGTTTATTGTATATTCACCCCTCTGTAAAGGTGAATAGGTCCGCTAAATACTATAACAAATGAACGGTCAGGAGGCCGTAGAGCGCTCACCCATCCTCAGCTCTATGTTTATGTATTTCTCAAATGGATGAGAGTGGTATGGCGGCATGTCTATAATTCTTTTACCGCGTGTTAGCAATTCAACTGTTCTTGTTTACATCTACCTGGCCACATTTCCAACAAGCATGAACTCTGTGGTGAAAAAACTCACTCTGGTGAAACAGTCAGTAAATATCATTTATTTAACTCTTATCGATCCCGAGGTAGATATTCGTGCGTAGAAGGTGACATTGTAATTCGCACATTTAGTGCTAGACTAAATGAACTACACTGGCATTTTAGGGAAAACGAAAAGAAGAAAAAATCGTGGTTTTCGGACAATGATACGTAGGTGGCGCTGTGGAGGAGACTTAGGCTATCCCACGTGGTATTCCCTAAGACAGACAGACAGACAGGCAGGCAGGCGGACAGACAGACAGACAGACAGACAGACAGACAGACAGACAGACAGACAGACAGACAGACAGACAGACAGACAGACAGACAGACAGACAGACAGACAGACAGACAGACAGACAGACAGATAGATAGATAGATAGATAGATAGATAGATAGATAGATAGATAGATAGATAGATAGATAGATAGATAGATAGATAGATAGATAGATAGATAGATAGATAGATAGATAGATAGATAGATAGATAGATAGATAGATAGATAGATAGATAGATACTAACATACAGACAAATCGAGGCACATAAAGAAAGATAGACAGACATATACCGAAGCAAGCAGACTTTAACTTGAGGTAGATGTATTTGTTGTATTGATTGCCAATCACTTTTGCTGCTCTGTCCTAACCAACATCTCCCCTATTGCGCCCGCCCCAAGGACAAGGATTAAAATTCACTCTCCTGTCGCAAAGATACAATCTTCTAATATCCGGTATGCAAATCGGTTATGTGATTTGGCACGTAAAGTTGCACACTAAGTTTCGCTGTTCATGTTTACCAGTCTTGTTAACTCTTTTTTTTTTTCAGGGAAGGGCGGAGAAGGTTTGCCTCCTAACATATTTGGTTGGCGGGTGTGGGGGGGGGGGGGGGGGTGAAGAAGGACTAGACCCACTGCTCCCCTAAGAAGCATGTCGCAGGGGGCGACTAAAATATCGGTGGTTTTTTCGAAGGAGTGTATCGTTTTGTATCCACAAAATGGATGTGCACTTATAAAATCAAGTTTTGGAATAAGACCACAGTCTAGAAGTAGACGAACAGCCACACATTTTCACCTCAGTTTACTGGTGAACGCCGAGGAGAAAAAGCAGAACTGAAAGGATCGATCGGTCATGATTTCACGGTCTTTTCGTACTGTAAATCAAAATCAAGCGACCTTTTGCCCCTTTTGTTGCTCCACACGAGGTTTCCGCCGGCACTGAGCTGGCCTTAGGACACCTGCGTTATGTATTGACAGATGTGAGTGTATGACCAAGAAGTCCGACGGGTTCTTTTGTTAATACGTATCGAGAAGTAAAGGGTTTCACAACCACCACCACCATCACTCCCGCGACATTGGTCCCTGATGTTTATCAAAAGTCCAGCTGTTTTTTTTTAATTAAAAAATACTGTTGATTAAAAAAAAAATTAAAAAAGCAAATAGCTTTAAAAAAAAAAAAAAAACTAAAACTACTAAGAGGAAGAGGGTAATCATTTTTTAAAGAAGACCTAAACATGGCCGTATCTACAAAAGAAGCACCCACTGGAGAGGCAGTGACCTAGTTAGCGAGCAGGTCGGAAATAAGAGTGATTCATCGGTGAAATTCGATAGGGCATTAAAAAATGAATTAAATAGATATTCTCCATTGTGCCCGTTTCCCTGTTTCTCCGGGCTCCATAGGTTGTGTGCGGATATCCATCTACTGTAATGCGGTGTGCCTGTTTGGCGTGTATGGCTCACTTGAATGATTGAACAGATAAATATTTGGAGCTGTCTGGTTTTACTATGATCGTGCAGCTTGGCATTTTTTGTTACCGCTAAATCATCTAATATTGTTTGGATTTTGGCGTGTGTGTCTGCAGAGGTGGAAAATGCAAAGAAATAAATTACTTCTTATTTTTTTTTCTTCTTTTTCGTCTTCTTCTTCTTCTTCTTCTTCTTCTTCTTCTTCTTCTTCTTCTTCTTTCTTCTTCTTTTTCTTTTTCTTCTTCTTCTTCTTCTTCTTCTTCTTCTTCTTCTTCTTCTTCTTCTTCTTCTTCTTCTTCTTCTTCTTCTTCTCCTCCTCACCCTCATTCTTCTTCTTTTCTCCTGTGCCTTGAAGTTATTATTATCTTTCTGTTCACATTTTCCGTCTTCTTTAGCAAACTTATCCACCTCATCATTTCCTTGGCATACCACAGTAGGATGGTATTCACTGGATACAGGATGATTTTTGGCAACCACCTTGCTAGGTTCTCTCTCAGGTGATGTAGTTTATAATACTAAACTACTTGCACAACCAATAAGGTATCTACGAAGACGGCCACTTGGTGGCTCAGTGTGGATGCTGTTTATCATTGTGATAGCTCTAGTGCGTGGATCTTTTTAAAAGCTGGAACATAATTTACTAGTAATAAAAGAAATTAAAAGAAATACTAAACTTAAAATGTTTAATTCTGATGTCAAATCAGTACTTTGGTATGGGACGAAAACATGGAGGACAACTAAGGAAATTACTAATAAATTACAGACATTCATTAATTGGTGCCTGCGCAGAACATAGGGAATTAAATGGTATGATAGAATAACTAATGTAGAGCTTTGGGAGAGAACTAAGCAAGCTCCTGTGGCCCAAGAGGTGAGGAAAAGGCGCTGGCGTTGGATAGGACCCACTTTGAGAAAACGGGAGACTAGCATAACTAGAATGTCTTTGCATTGGAACCCACAGGGGCATAGGAATAAAGGAACGCCAAAAAACGGAGCCGTCGTCTGTGGCTAAGGCGTTGCGAACAGCTACGGGCGTTGGTTTCAACAGTGTTATCGAGAGCAGACCACCCAGAAAGCAGTTGGAAACCACTAGATGTAAATTTGCCTATAAAAACCACAACAGGCACAAAAATGCTTGGTGTAAATGGAGGAACGTCGCTGTAGCTACGGAGTTGCGTGCGGACGGCGACACAGGCAGACAGTTTCTTATCAGCTGGCTGTACTAGACAAAGAACTTATGGTTTATAACCGTGTGCAGTGACGCTGGTTCACATCTCCCGACTTTACCTTTACCTTTTAAGGATACGCAAGAAAATTTTTGAATATTATATACATTGTGTCACGGTGAAGACATGACACAACCTCTATTCTTAATAGACAAAGAACTTATGGTTTATAACCGTGTGCAGTGACGCTGGTTCACATCTCCCGACTTTACCTTTACCTTTTAAGGATACGCAAGAAAATTTTTGAATAGTATATACATGGTGTCACGTTGGAGGTGACAAAACTCTATTTTGGTTTTGGTTGTTCCAGGGCCCTATTTTGGTAAAGCGGCGGGAGACAGGCTCTCACTGATGTCTCTAGAAACAAAGAACACCAAAGTCTCTCTGCAGGATGCTGTGCCAACAATTTGTGTTTTCTCTTTTTACAATTTTCATAGCTCACCATTGCCTGGCGAACTCCACAGAAAACACTCCGCTACCCCATTTGGGGTCAAGACCTTATGTGTTAAGAACCAGTGCTGCAAGTAAAAGTCCCTACCCACTCCTAAAGCATTTTTGACGAGTTTTTTTTTTTTTTTTAGCACAATCTGACACTCGATAGTTGGTATAGCCAATATTATGCTAGCTGCCATTTGTTTAACAGCATTTCTTGGCACTTTTTTTTAAGGGTGAGTCGACTTGGAAATCAACACCAATTGTTTTTAAAAAAAAATGCCGCCTAAGTGAAGATTCGAACCTTTGACCAAGGAATCAAGCGGGGTAGACACCGTGCTAAAGTAGATCGATATATGTATTTTTCTAGCCCCGATATTTTGTTGACCGTTACCGCACTTGATGAGTGACATGACCGTAATTAAACCGACCTAGAACAATTTCTGATATCGAATTTTTTTTTTTTTTTTAATGTTCAGAAACCACGACCCTTTGGCTCGGTACTATGGATATCGCAACCATTCGACCTTGATTCAATGATAGGTACCGTAAATCTTTGAGAAATGTGGCTTTTCTGCCTACCCCCGGGTTTGAACCCGGAGCACAAGGAGTTCGTCACCAGGTCACCGCGATGTCAGGTTCAACCGACTACGCTAGAGAGCCGGGCTGATATCGACCTTAAACAGCTTAAAAAAAAAAAACACAAACACACACGTAAAGAACCTTTTTACGCAGGTGGCACGTGGAGCATATAATGCTAAACACATATTTATATAGACCAATCAGCACTCGTTGGGGTGGGGGGTCGACATTAAGTCGAGCAAATTTACTCCCCAGGAGATTTCTGGTACTGAGGTTAAGTCGACCTGGAAGGCAAGGTCAGTGTTAAAAGGAAAAAGAAAAATCTATGTCTATGAGAATTTCAAGCCTAGACCTTCGTGCCGGCCGGCGAGCGCCTTGTCGCTGCGATACCACGGCTCCTTACCCACTATAGGCTCAGTCAGATTCTGTTATAGGATACGAATAAACATTTAGTTCGTGTTCTTTGCAGGACCAACCGCTGCAATTTATTGTTGTTGCTGTCTGTGATTTGGGAGTCGCCGTGGCAGAGCGGCTAGACGCGAGCCGCAGGATCGGAGCTGGACTGTTCTTCAAAAATAACCTTGGCCTCCAGGTCAACCCAGCCTTGAGTGGGTACCGGGTGCAGTCTCGGGAAGTAGAGGCGGCCGGCGTGATGCCCTATACGCTTAAAGGCGTGGAAAAGGGTCCTTTACGTTCACTTTACTTACTGTCTGTGATTTAGTTAGGCAAGAGTTACGATCAGTAGTTTTGCCACTACTCACTGCACGGTCGGCTTTCCCTAATAATGCCGAAACCAACACAATGCGGTCTGTTATCAAATCGCCGACTGCTTTGATCGAACCTGGCACCTCAGAATTACGAAGTGCAGCCGTAACACCTGAGCCGCAGACGTCGACCTGTTTGTTATACGTACATACCAGTTTATACGTACACACCAGTCATGCGCACATATCAGTTATACGTACATACCAGTTATCCATATATTTCAAGAATAGTTTACGATTAGTAACGATCGATCGTCACGTGACTGTCCCAAATGTCAAACGCTATCAGCACGGAATGAGATGTCAATCAATGACCATACTCTTGCAGCCAAACCAGATTGATTGCCGGCGCCATGTATTCTCATTAAACGGGAAACGGATTCAACATAATGGTTTGGAAAGCTAAGATTAATGGCACTAGAAGTGCAGCAGACTGGCCGGACGGTTAGAACGCTGGCTAATATGCGAAAGACCAGCATTCGATTCTCGGTGAGGTGATGGAGGTTTTTTCCTTTTGGGGACAAACATATTTTAACCTGCACAGTTAGTGGCGACTGCACTAGACACGCGGCCCTATCCTCCTACTCCTCCAAGCCTCCCTTTCCCCCCTCTCTCGCCCCCCCCCTCCCCACAGTCCTAAGGAAATGCAACATGCAGGTAGTAACGACATTTTTTTTAATAATTGCATCCGTGGGTATTGATCGACACTGGTAGAGGGCAGAAAGAGATTGGAAAACTCACTAGACAATATTAGGGACCACAGAGGTTTAATGGTTGTGTGTGAACCTGCGAGGACAATACCGAGTTCAGTCGCCATTAAATGACAGGGGATCTGAAATTTGACAACGACACGGACTTTGTAGACAAGGATCCGGAACACCAAATACAGCACAAACTATGCCTGGGCGCCGCCGTGGTTTTTAGATTCGCCACTCAAAATGTCGTGGGTTCGGATCCTGACGGAGACCTGAAAAGAAAGTCTGTCCCTGTCAGGATCCGAACCCACGACACTCCGATTCACCGGCGAGCATCTAGCCGCTACACCACGGCGGCTCCCAGGCATAGTTAGTGTTGTATTTGGTGTTCCAAGTCCAACCCCTGTCTACTTTTTGTTCGCATTCTTTGCAGGACTAACCGCTGCAATTTTTTTTTTTAATCTGTGATTTAGTTTTTTTTTTTTTCTTTCAAAAATGACTTTGACTCCCCGGCCGACCCAACCTTACACAGATAGGTACCAGGTAGCACATCACCCATAAAGTACGATTAAAAGGTATAAAATATAGTTAGTTTTTTTTTTTTAATACAGCCGATCGTTCCAACCAGTCTTTAACAACGGACAAGACAGAAGGATCACCACAAAAAAAAAAGCTGGATAAGTTGCATTAAAAATGGCATGATAAATATGGTTTCTAAGGTAAGTGCATTCCCCCGAATGGAAAGTTGTAGAAAATTCAGTTGTAGAAAATCTAACACATCCAGTCGTTTATAATACAGGTGTTTTACTTTTCGATAAAGACTGGTTGAAACGTTCCGTTGTATTTGTGGCAGTTCCCCAGCACCACCGTTCCATCAAACTTGTTATTTGTAGTCATGATTTGCGTTGTCTTAAAATATTAATTTAGGTCATTTTGACTGTCACCCGTGGTTTCAACTCCCTGGAACGCGCATAATACGTGTTAACTCAACAGCGTCAAAGCCGCCGCCATACCAAGAAAAAGGCTCATTCTGATACGTACAAACTACATTAACCTATAACTCCACCCCCCCCCCACCCCCCTCCCCACCACTTTCCTTCCCAAACCATACCTGGTGATTTCGCTATAATCGAGCCAACCCATCTTTTATCCTTGTCAGTTCGACCCCGAAAGATTTCAGGCAGAGAGACGAACACATAAACATACTGCTTACTTCTAACACGCTAGGCCCCGAGGTGTCAATTTTGCAGTCGGAGGAACTTAGGCTGACAATGTGCAAGCTAATCATATAGGTATATATTGATTACACCAAGATGTGGTTATAACATTATGTTATGTGTCATGCCGATACACGCAGGTGGCGGCAGTGCCAGAACCCCGGAACTGAGAAACACTGAGCGCCCCCTCCCCACTTATGTACAACAAATTGTTAGCATTGATTGATATATTCATAATATATCAGATGAATGTTATACGGTAACGCACTTAAATAAATATTAGGCCCCTTAGAAAATTGCCGAGGACTAATTCCCCACCCGGGCACCCCGAACACTTAAAAACTTTCTTTGTGTCGGCGCCCTGGAGAGGGGCGATGGGGAAAAAAGAGGTGTGGAAGGGGGAGGGGTCATGGTTTGCGATCTCGTACTGGGATCAGGTCTGTGCTGCTGTACTAAACATGAACTGTGGCTAAGGTATTCATGTCTTTATCCATTTGTTTTTCTCGTGCTCCTTCCCTATCCACTTTGCCAGTTGGTCTGTTAAAAATAGGGAACTAGCAGCATACTGTGCCCCAGGTCGTAGAAGCGGGACATTTTATTAAACATAAGAGGTAAAACTTTTCAGGTAGAATATTCTCGTACAGAATGGTTGAAGCAAAATGAATTACAAAAAGTACTGTGTTTTGTTTCTGTTGCCTTTACCTTATTTCCTGAATTTTCAGCCATTGATTCCTCATTTTCTTTCTAATCATAATCAACGGAATCCGAGAACATACAGAGCAAACGTTCTGCTTTCATCCTCACAATGATATACCTATTAGTGTCATCTCCTTGGCATTATCTACGTTAGCTGGATACCAACAGTGGCTACAGAAGGAGCACACTGACGTTGTCACTAGCAAGAGATTATTTGACCCATATGACTTTATCTTGTACTGCCATCGTCTTCCGCTCTGGGTTTCGGGCTGAGTTCTCTTGACTAATGAAATATCCACTTGTACAGTTCGGAGGAGCAGATGGATCACCACAGTCTGGTGAGATTGATGCAGCGGGGAGTGGCGAGAGGTTCTGGCAGATGCTCGAGGCTCAGAGGAAAGGCAAGACGGACGTTTAATCAGAATGCTTCAGGCACCATTAGTATCTGCACTCTTCGCTGGCTGCTGAAGATTGGGACGGAGCGCCTATGGGAATGCCCCGAGTGCTGTGAGGTCGGTTCTTGAATCAAATCAAATCATACCCACAGCAGTGGAGGAAATATTATCAGACGTATTCCCGTAGGCCTGCCCTTTCAGCTAGAAAACAACATTGTTGGGATTTGGAATAAGCCCTTAGATCAGCCAACCGTTAACAAAAATTGGGGGCAATCCTAACCCACCAGGTTGCGTCGCCTATGTACCTTTATCTTTCCTCTGGGCTTTGCGTTCTCTTGAGAATTGACATCCCTAAAATCAACAGAGCAACTGCGACAATTCTAGGTCTGTTCTCAGATAGTTTTGTTATGCGTTTAGTTGCTTCTTTCTTTCTTTCTTTCTTTCTTTCTTTCTTTCTTTCTTTCTTTCTTTCTTTCTTTCTTTCTTTCTTTCTTTCTTTCTTTCTTTCTTTCTTTCTTTCTCTTTCTTTTCTTTCTTCTTTTCTTTCTTTTCTTTCTTTCTTTCTTTCTTTCTTTCTTTCCTTTCTTTTCTTTTCTTTCTTTCTTTTCTTTTCTTTCTTTCTTCCTATCTTTCTTTCTTTTCTTTCGTTCTTTCTTTCTTTCTTTCTTTTTCTTTTCTTTCTTTCTTTCTTAGTTTTTCTTTCTTTGCTTTCTTTCTTTTCTTTCTTTCCTCTTTCTTCTCTTCTCTTTCTTTCTTTCTTTCTTCTTTCTTTCTTTTTCTTTCTTTCTTTTTCTTTCTTTCTTTCTTTCTTTCTTTCTTTCTTTCTTTCTTTCTTTCTTTCTTTCTTTCTTTTCTTTCTTTCTTTCTTTCTTTCTTTCTTTCTTTCTTGTCTTTCTTTCTTTCTTTCTTTTCTTTTCTTTCTTCTGTCTTTCTTTCTTTCTTTCGTTCTCTGTTGTTTCTTTCTTTGTCTTTCTTTCTTTGTCTTTCTTTCTTTCTTTCTTTCTGTCTTTCTCTTTCTTCTTATCTTTCTTTCTTTCTTTCTTTTCTTCTTCTTTCTTTCTTTCTTTCTTTTTTTCTTTCTTTCTTTCTTTTCTTTCTTCTTTCTTCCTTTCTTTCTTTTCTTCTTTCTTTTCTTTCTTTCTTTCTTCACTTTTTTTTCTTTCTTCTTCCTTCCTTTCCCCTTCCTTCCTTCCCTTCCTTCCTTCCTTCCTTCCTTCCTTCCTTCCTTACCTTCCTTCCTTCCTTCCTTCCTTCCTTCCTTCCTTCCTTCTCCCATTTTTGGGGCTATCCTTCCTTCCTTCCTTCCTTCCTTTCCTTCCTTCCTTCCTTCCTTCCTTCTTCTTCCTTCCTTCCTGTCTGTCTGTCTGTCTGTCTGTCTGTCTGTCTGTCTGTCTGTCTGTCTGTCTGTCTGTCTGTCTGTCTGTCTGTCTGTCTGTCTGTCTGTCTGTCTGTCTGTCTGTCTGTCTGTCTGTCTGTCTGTCTGTCTGTCTGTCTGTCCTTCTTCCTTTCTTTCTTCCTTTCTTTCTTTCTTTCTGTCTGTCTGTCTGTCTGTCTGTCTGTCTGTCTGTCTGTCTGTCTGTCTGTCTGTCTGTCTGTCTGTCTGTCTGTCTGTCTGTCTGTCTGTCTGTCTTTCTTTCTTTCTTTCTTTTTCTCTTCTTCTTCTTCTTCTTTTTTTTTTTCATCTTTTTCTTCTTAGCGTTCACCGGTTGTAAACGAAAAGATCTAGTTGTTCGTCAACTTGAGTGACTGGCGTTCAACCCCACCAGGACCGCACAATCAGCGACAAACATCCGGTGAAACAAAGTGCCACCATACGGATGAGAATAACCCGAGCACAAATCCTAGAAAACCTGCCCAACAATAAGGTTATTTCAGTTCTCGACGACAGCTGGGGTGGAGCTTTATAATAATTTTTTTTATTCTCCCATTTTGGGGCGGATATTTTAGCACTGTATTCTGGACTTTTGGTCTTTTTCTAGAATTTGAGTTTTGCGGGGACATCCGTTTTACAGATCCAGTTTATTTGTACGCAGACTGATGGTTCCTTGCCTCTCAGGCAAATGCACTTTAACTTTAAAAGAAACATCCCTAATTAGTGGCCATTTACAATAATAACCTGTTAGGTTCAGAGCTAAAATAAATCCATTGCTAAGACTCTGGGGAGGAGAGCTGGGGCTCTTTCGCACGAAATACTGTCAGCAAACAATCAATGTTGACATGTCTACGAATCGTCACAAACTTTCAGACATTGATTTCCCCTCCCCCTTACACATACGCTATTATTATTTATTATTATTATTATTATTATTATTATTATTTATTATTATTATTATTATTATTATTATTATTATTTCTACTTTCCGACCTAACAATTTTCCGGGTAAATTCAAAGGATTCGTAATTGAACCGAGTTTATTTCTAATTTACGTCATTGTTTTTCTTTTCATTCTTCTACCGTAAACTTGGTATTTTCAAAATCGTGATTCATTATAAGAAATATTCGCCTATATCATGAAGGAATCCGTCCACAGATCTCTACATTCTTTCTTTATGATTGGAATAAGGGCATACAATTAGACGGACCTGCCTGTGTGCTCAATTGCTAATCCTTTGCAAATAAAGTGCATACATTTGTTCGTTTCAATTATTCGTTCCTGTCGCCCCTGCTCCAATTCTACAAACATACATAGATACACACTGAAACATATATATTCGCATACATAGGAAAGACACTATGGGCATGTTTGTTTTTTTAAACACAGACAGGAACTGCCACATCAATTTTTTTTTATCCCCGCCATCAAGCCCCGTCGCTCTGGCAGAGACAGGACATTCCTAATTTGCTATGCTGACGTCCATACATCAGAAGGGGGTATGCACATCGTTTCAGAAAGTGGAGTTTGAGCCCCACGTTAGGAAACAATGGGCTATACTATTCAGATATCACAGACTATCAAGGAAAACACCACTGGCATCACTTCTGCCCCACGACACAGGCGGAAAAGTCTGCACGAAATTGAGAGCTTTCCGCTGTCTGGTGATGGTAGCAACGTTCTGCTACATGATGATGATAATGATGACAGTGATGATGATGATAGTGAAGAAGGGGGTGCATATAACAGCTATAACTGGGTGCTGTAACATTTTTACTACTCTTTTCCTAAAAGCAGCACCACAATTTCAAGGCGGTCTTTATCTCCCGTCCCTGTTTGTGACCCAGAGGACAGGAGCTCAGAATAACTTCATCCATTTTTTCTTACAGTGCGTCAGTCGTTAGCGAAGAATGGCACGATTACATCCGGGACATGTAAGCGAAGGCGCCGCTCTAACGAGAAGACATAATGCCAGTGTCAGAGTCTGAGGCCACCAGGATCGATAATCCCGACAGGCGTTTGGGGGAGGAGGGGGTTAATCTGCGAGCTTGCCAGTTTGAGCTCAGAGTGCATGTTCCTTTCAGAGAGAGGGGCTGGGGATGACTCTTACATACGATCGTTAAGCAGTAGACAGGGGAGGAGATAATTGTAGTGCATGCTGGGGTAGCAGGAAAATACAACTTCTTCTTCCGTACATCCATATCTCCAGAGCTACCGTTTTTCTTATGCCTCCAGATTTCTGAACCAGAATACAAATTATTTGATATTCATTCGTTGAATCGGGTTTATGATGTTAGAAACATATCTGTAAGAATCAGTCGGAATGTCCTATCTCAATATTGGACTCACGGTTACTTGGTCTTCTTCTCAAAGTCCATGCCGTGTGGCGTGGGTAGTCATGTCTATCTACAACCTTCTTCTCAAAGTCCATACCGTGTAGCGTGGGTAGTCATGTCTATCTACAACCTTCTTCTCAAAGTCCATACCGTGTAGCGTGGGTAGTCATGTCTATCCACAATCTTCTTCTCAAAGTCCATACCGTGTAGCGTGGGTAGTCATGTCTATCCACAATCTTCTTCTCAAAGTCCATGCCGTGTGGCGTGGGTAGTCATGTCTATCTACAACCTTCTTCTCAAAGTCCATACCGTGTAGCGTGGGTAGTCATGTCTATCCACAATCTTCTTCTCAAAGTCCATACCATGTGCCGTGGGTAGTCTTGTCAATCCACAACCTTCTTCTTAAAGTCCATGCCGCGTGGCGTGGATAGTCATGTCAATCCACAACCTTCGGTCTCGTGTATTTTCATTAAACTTTGATACAGATGACCCTCCATATTATGATGCCAAACTGTCCAGCATTTTTTATCTCGGTCTCCGTCTGCCCCGCCCTCCTCCCCTCCAGCTTTCCTACTGTCTCGATGTACTCAAGTTTGCTCTTTCTGAACTGATTGCCCACATCAGAAAGAGACCATCTACATTCTTTGGTTCCTGTGCAGGTGCCCTAATTCTCTTGTTATACAGTTAGACAGGCTTGTTGTGATTTGCTGCTCTTTGAGATGTTAATACTACAAATAATAATCTTGGATGGAAACAGGCACCTACAAATCTACCTACCTGAATGAGTGACGCTGTCAACATCGCGTTAGCTCCCTCTGTTCCGTAAAACGTCACAGCATTCATCTAAGGCTAGGTCAACATAGAACTCTAGGTAGGTAAATCATTAAATAATTGTCCGATTCGAACCCAAGACTTCGGGACGCTAGGCAACCCTCTACCTCCTGCGTTATCGCACCTGTGTTTAAAGAGCCACAGTTCTGGTTTTTTAAGGACTTCACAACCGACCATGCACATATTCATGATTTATTTTACGTAATATTTTTAAATAAGCCGAGGCAATTTTTCGTTAATATAAAACCCCACCCAGGCCTTTTCCGGGACCCGTATTGTAACCCAACGGATGAACGGTATTTCTGGGACCTGCGCCCGGGTAATTCTTATCCGAATGGGGGCACTTTATGTCACCGGGCGCTTATCACTTATTGGGAGGTCCTGGAGGGGGCTTTGGACTTTATTCGTTAATACCTTATTTACACAGGAACTGCAAGGGAGACCACTTAGTGTTGCCGTTACGAGTGTCATGTTTAAACTTCATTGGATGCTGAATGGGGGGAAAAGGGGGGGGGGGGGGAATAATCTGGGACCTGCCCTGTTAGATTACCATCGAGGATAGGATTCTCTTTTGTTTTAAAGCTGCGTATCCTTTACATGACGTTGCAGAACCAGCCCCATATTTTTTTTGGTTGTTGTGGTTTTTCTAAGCAAATTTTAGTTCAGTAGTTGCCATTGTTTTCCAAACGGTGGACACCTAATTTCGTCCATTTTAGGACGAAATTTTTTGTCATTTGAAGCCCTACTCTGGCTTTTGCCAGGGGCCGCAATATAGGCAGGCCATATTATGGCCAAATGTCTGAACGCGGTTTCTGGGACCTCTCCACGGCGATCCTCATCCGCATGGTGGCACTTTGTGTCATCGGGTGTTTATCGCTTGTGTGATGTCCTAGTGGGGTAGAAATTCATTCATTCATTCAAACGGTGGACTGGTTGTACTATTTTCGAAACCAAAGCAAGACAAATTGCCCCCAGCTAGAATCAAACCCAGCATCCTGGCATTACGAAGCGCGTTCGCAACGCCTAAGCCACAAATTCCGGCTCTCTAAGTCGGCAAATCGGTCAGTTTCAGGAAGCCGCAGCAAGGAAGAGATAAACACAGAGTCGGAACCAGCTTATCGCCACACACAACTTTGCTCCTATAAATCTCTTCGAATGACTCTCTCTCTCGTAAAACCTTATGACGTGTTTATGTTGCTGCAAAAACGTATGCCGTGCATCCTTGTGGTATTTTATTCTACTCCACTTCCCTGAAACACCCTTCTTCATGATTACTTCTTCTTCTTCTTCGCGTTCACCAGCTGGCGGAAAGTTCTGGTTGCTCGTCCACTACTGAACTGCAGTCCTGCTCCAGAACCTGAGTGTTGCGTGTGCATCAGTTTTACAAATCTCATTCTCTGGAATACTTGGTTTCCTTGCCTCTCCGGCAGATGCACTCCGACTTCAAAGGAAGCTCCCCAATTTGTCGACTCTTACGACATGCTTTTGGGGAGGCAGTGGGTCTATTCTTGTTTTCCCCTACAATGGGGCCCCGGATCCCACACGGGCTTTCATGATTACTCTTTCCATACCTTCATGCATTTTGCATTCGCAATAACCAGAAATTCCTCAATTTCACGTATCTTGATAACAAATCTTCTGTAATACTGTGCAAATTATTACTTGATGAATGCGTATTTGACAATATAAGAATGGAAAGATAAAAGCACACCGGATTCCAACACGTTTCATTTAAATGACTTTGGCGCCTGGCCGATGGGACGTGTCTACATATTGTAATTTATATCTGTCTGTTGAATGGCGGCCTGTCTATCAAGATATCAGTTGGGGTTCCAACTTAATTACAAATCTCGCCTCAATATGGAACGCCATTTTGTTATTACTTTGAAGCCCCGTCCCGGCTGTAGTCGGGGCTCTAATATAGCCTAACGGTTGAACAGGGTCTCTGGGACTTGTACCTGGGTGATTCTCATTCGAATAGTGAACTTCGTGTCACCGGATGTTTATGGCTCGTAGTGCGGTCTCGGTGAGGTTTGAACTCACTTAATCGCAAACCGGTTATTCTATATTGAATCATTTCTTGCACCATTGAAACCACACAAAATGCCTATCACTGTTTTATGTGAAAAGTGAAACAGACAGTATTCCTCCGGCTTATCAGACAGTTTGCACATACATCAAATTCATACGCCCCACTACCAATTCTGAGGCAACCAGCCACTCGCCATTTATGAATATGCAGTTTTCAACACACATGTCCGAAAGAACTCCCATTAGTGTTCCAACAACTAGTGCTCTTGAAAACCAGAATAACCACTAGCTCGTTATCGCCCACTCCAGTGTGCCGCGAACAGTATAGAAGTGGCTATGCTCAGTGCATACACTTGTCACGTTTACTCGTTCATTTTTAACTCTATGAAATAGGAATTGAGAATCTGATATTATCTACATGCGCCCCCCCCCCCAACCCACACTCCCGGCTAGACGCTCGGATCGGAAGGTCGTGGGTTCGCTTCCTGGCGGAGCTGGACTTTTTTTTTCAAAAATGACCTTGGCTCCAACGTCGACCCAGCCTTGAATGGGCACCAGCTGCAGTCTCGGGAAGTAAAGGCGACCGGCGTAATGCTAACCACATCACCATCTTGTGCCGATTGTTCTATAAAATGTAGGTCTAGCCCTATATGCCTCATATGCCTAAAGGTGTGGTAAAAGGGTCCTCCACTTTACCCCCCCCCCCCCACTTCCTTTTTCTCTCCCCCCCCCTCCCACACACATACACAGACACCAGTGTGTTATTTCGTGTGTCTGTTGGACCTCTATAGCTGTGTCTGCACTCTAGTAATAGTTGCGCCTAGCTAATTTTATTCCGATTTGTCATCACACATGGCGAGCCAGCAAATGAGTGCAGGTGTGTGTGTGTGTCTGCTTGTGTGTGTGTGTGTGTGTGAGCGAGAGAGAGAGAGCGAGCGAGCGAGCGAGAGCGAGAGAGAGAGAGAGAGAGAGAGAGAGAGAGAGAGAGAGAGAGACCAAGCAGCCTTTCATTTCTCCAAGCAACAAATTGCATCTTCTTACCAATCAATAAAGTCGATACACCCGGCGGACCACGAGCACACAATAGAATCCAGTTCCCCCGTCACCTATGTCTTTATGAACTCTTTATCAGTCTGTAGCTTTACTGTAAACCCTCCCATGTATTACTTTCTCGGAAAAATCACATCTTTGAAACGTGAATTACAATATAGGATTCATCGTATGGGTTCCTTGCATGCCATAGGTGAAGGAAAGAATATACCCCCCCCCCCACCCCCCGGAATCAATAGTGTGCATGAAATTATCATCATAAACATCATAAACCACTTCTGCCGTTAGGCGCCGTGGGAAGAAATAATTCGCGATTCAGTGCACGTTGGCTGCTACTGGCTGGTTGTCATGCCGTGAAGGTGTAGAGTGTCTTTAATGTTGTCGATCAATTTTTCGGCGGCCGTCCTCTTGCTCTTGTAGCTGATCTTCTGAGATGTAGTGCTTGTGATGGTATTTGACCTTGCGGTATTCTAACAAGATGGCCAAACCACCTAATCTGCTGTTTCTCGATGAATCTAGTACAAAGTGTCGTTCCTACAATCTGTCTGATAGTTTCAAATGAAATTATTCATGTGTGTAAAATGGATAGTAGAGATAGCAGAGAGGTGGACGAACAACCAGAATTTTTGCCTAAGTTTTTTAGTCGGTGAACGCTAACAAGAAGAAGACGATACTGAATTATGCTAGTGCGTGTTATCAACGTTTCACTGTTTCCATAGGATGTGTATTATTATAATATGCAGTGAGCTATTTGCTTGGCACACTTTATGTATACTAATTATAGGAACTGTTATACATTGCATCATTCATTACTCCGCTAATCTTTCCTTCTCCTTTTAGTGTCATCCTCCTTTTTCTTTTCTTGGTGTTTTTATTATTCTTCATCTAAGTTGTGATTATTATCTCCTATATTTCTTCTTCTTCTTCTTCTACTTCTTCTTCTTCTTCTTCTTCTTCTTCTTCTTCTTCTTCTTCTTCTTCTTCTTCTTCTTCTTCTTCTTCTTCTTCTTCTTCTCTGCTCTAGGTCTATGCTTGGATCGTTTCTCGCGTTAAAGGGTCTTTAAAAAAGATGTTATTTTTGATAGATGGTGAAAGCTTTGTCTTTTCAGTCGGTTTTCAGTAAGTTGTTTGCTATTCTTTACATGGGTATGTTCGTGCGTTTACATTTACCTGTTAGAATAAGCACCCTTTTAACCTTCGATGGCTCAAGCTCTGGAGTTGAGACGTTGCCTCCAGCTGACTGATTGTTTCGATCACATGTATGGAGTCCGGCCAAGCACCTTTGGCTTCTCTCATCGACGTTTGTTGTAGGTTTTCACTTTGGACGTTCTAATTTCCTCAGTCCATTTGTTTCTCATTGAAGTGCCTGCTGGGCGAATGTATTTTCACTTCTCCTAAAGACATGCCCAATATATCGCTGTCTTCCTTGTCTTATAACTATTGATACCTGAGGCTGCCTCTTTTATGTCTGCGTATGTCTTCAATTTATCCCCATTTAAATTTCAACTGCATTATTAAGTTTCACTGCAACATATAAAAAAAAAAAAACTATAATCATATTGCAAAAACATAATTCCATTACGCACACACACAAGAGGGGGGGGGGGAGATAGAGAGAGAGAGAGAGAAAGAGATAGATAGAGAGAGAGAAGAAAAATTGCATGTTGTTAAAAATGAATAGACACGGAGAAAAACGTGTTTAAAAAACAAAAACGAATGGACAGGGGGGGGGGGGGGGGGGGAGTAAAAAGGTGAAAACTGAAAGGACGGGCAATCGATAGTTTATTGAACGTTAGGATACAGGACTTGGAATATTTTCTGTACCACGTGGTTACATTGTCAAGCAACAAGGCTCGACTGTGGTTGGATCATTTTCGAGATAAAAGGCTAGAAAGAATGTGTGTGTTTTTTTTTTTTTCCCTTCAGATAACACACAAAAGATACAAAGAAATGAAAGGCGGTCATTCTGTCAGGTCACATCACATTTGATGATAATTTAAATATCGACAATTAACGTGCATTTTTCTCTTTCACAACGGTAATGCATTCATAAGTCAGTAAGTAAATAAAGGGCTGTGGTGCATCTGGCATACGTGTTAGACCCACAATTTATATAGATCAGTCGGCGCACGAAGGTTGGTGATATAAGCTAAATCATCCCTTTACTTTCCAGGAAATTCCATATCGGGCTGGGTTAGTATGGGAGCCAACGCCAAATATTAGTTTTTTTTTTAAACTAGGCCTCGTTTAGGTACTTAATAATAACAGTGTGCTAACGGGCATATAAATATAATAATATCTGAAATAATAGGATTTGTACCAACACAAAAGACATGTTAAAAAAGGGGGGACCTTTATACATGGTCATTGTGGAAAAAAGGATGGTGAGGGGTTAGCATTTTAAAACATGTGGGTGGGGGAACCTAAAGGTGCCTAGGCCCCAAGGTTTCGGTGCTCTACCACCACC
The DNA here is from genome assembly GCA_905116865.2 of Candidula unifasciata. Classification (NCBI taxonomy): domain Eukaryota; kingdom Metazoa; phylum Mollusca; class Gastropoda; order Stylommatophora; family Geomitridae; genus Candidula; species Candidula unifasciata. The sequence goes on along the minus strand of CAJHNH020006702.1, from coordinate 188,221 downwards.
ACCCACTCACTAGGGTACACGTTGTGTGCTACAGGTGGAACTCGAAGTCCTCAGGCAACTGTATGCAAATTAACTATTCAAACATGGCATTGAAACGCTGAGTGTCACGACGTGCACACAAAACGGAAAGTTGGAAAACATTCAAAATAACACGATAGAGTGCATTTCATTTTACAGATGTATTCAATGTTAGTGATAATCTTGGTCCTTAACTCGCCTCTCTTCGTACTTCCCTCTACGCCTGTTTCTTTTAGGGTTCCAGGGTACTGATTTTGTTTTTTTTTACACTACTAACATGCTTTTTTTCCCATGTGGGATCCGGGTCTTATTGTGGGGGAACAAAAAGTAGACTTAACTGTCCCCTAACAAGCATGTCGTAATAGTCGACTAATTAGGGATGTTTCCTTTTAGGTAGGAGTATATGTACCTGAAAGGTGAGGAGACCAACATCAGCCTGCATATAAATTAGCTAGATCTGTAATACGGACGTGCTGACAAATTTCGAGTCCTGGAACATGACCAAAGTCCAGAAGTGGACGAACAAGAACTTTACGAACTGTCTGCTCTAAGATCCAAATGTCTTGCGATATCTACGCTTTTCATGCTTGGGGTGGGTGATGTCTATTCTTTTGTGAACAAAATTGGAAACCCATAGGGAAGGTTCGAGCCTTCAAACAACGGACTTGAGCAGGGACACTAAAGTTCTAGTTGCTGAGCTATAGAGATTTCCACAGCCGTGACAGTGTGATAATATCAAACACTTAGTGACTTCACTACAATGGAGGTAGGCTGCAGCATATTTACAGCTGTTAGAGTACTGCGTGGTGAGGATTCATTCTCTTCGGCGGTGCAACTCTCGTACTGCTGTTTTTTAAAAACTACTTTAACGGTTTTTGCCTGGAACAGCCCACTGATGAAACTGCACCATTGAATGCAGAGGATCGCAATACAAGGTCACTAACATCTCAGCCGCAGATTGGAGCCGTACTGTTGAAGACATCCAACCGAACACTGCTAGGAACAGAACCTATGCCATTGTCTTGTTTCTCAAGCGCACTACCTAATATGCCATATCGGCTTTTATCATGACAGCTGGAAGACATAAAATTTAAATAGAATGTCTTTATACTAGAACCCACAGGGGCATTAGAAATAACGCAGACCAGACAATATACAGAGAAGGGAGCTACAGGGGAAGATACAAAGTTAATGTCCCCGCATAAGTTCCAGGGTTCCAGTGTGAATAAAAAAAAATAGACCCACAGCCTACCCGAAAGCATGTCGTAAGAGTCTACTTTCTTCGAAGTCGAAGTGCATCTCTCCGAGAGGCAAGGAACTATCAGTCTGCATACAAATATGACAGATCTTTAAAACATATGTGCATGTTACACTCAGATTCTGGAACAAGACCTAAGTTCAGAGGTGGACGAACAACTATATCTTTCCGCCAGAGTTTACAGCCGGTGAACGCGAAGAGGAAAAGCAAGATACCGGATGAGCCTGGCGTGAGTTGTTGAGGGTCTATGTTCCATTTAGAGATAAAGGGTAGGAGGAGGAGAAGGGTGATAAGGAGGAGGAGTAGGAAGAAGAAGAAGAAGAAGAAGAAGAAGAAGAAGAAGAAGAAGAAGAAGAAGAAGAAGAAGAAGAAGAAGAAGAAGAAGAAGAAGAAGAAGAAGAAGAAGAAGAAGAAGAAGAAGAAGAAAAAGACAAAAAAGAAGAAGACAGAGCTGGATGTGCAATAATAAAAGTCAAACTATATCAAAGCGTGTGGCGGTTCTCTAGTGGCCAGCCTAATTACTTAAGTGTACAATCCAACGAGTTTAAAGTGATCAAGCATGCCTATTATCAAACGGCACGAGGGCTTACCACTCAGCGAACCCTTCAACAATGTTTATCTTTAATTATAAAGCTAATTCGTCGGCCTAACAAAGAATAGATTTTACAGTACGTAATGTGTACTCCGTTCGGTCTGTCCTAGGTCCCCGAAACCGGCTCCACTTTACGTGACCAAATAATTGATGGAGTTTGTGTTGGATTGAATAGATCGCATGCAATGGAATGGAATAATTTTGTCGGTGACCTTATCGTAATCAAAGGGACATAATGGAAGGGTTATCTCACACGATTATTGAACTTGCATATGACGTCAAATATGTTGAAAGACCCTTGGTATTTTATAGTTCTGCTGACATATCAATGTTGCTTTAACATCGGCAACCAGGGGCCCATTAGCTGGTCGGTAGATGACTTCGTCCTCGATCGGGACAGTATTTGAGTCTGTCTCTACTGAGCGCATCAACACTGCTAAGCCATACTATATGGTGCAGATAACCTAGTCACAATTATAACCTAACGCTTCCCCTTTGGGGATGCTGGTTAAAGGTTAAATAATTTTTCATCTCAAAATTGCTATAGGACATAAAGTAATAATGTTGATATTTTCAAGGGATTTGATATATTTTCATTGGCATCAGTTCACCATCAAAACTTTGGCTTCTACTCTATTTTCTCTTAGGCTGTGAAGTTCAATATGTGCACAGATATGCTCTGTAAATGATAATACAATGTGCTACAAACAGATAATACAGATTAGGTAAATTTTGATATCATTTTTATGATACGTATTTAAAGCTTTAACATTTTACAAATATTTGCACGAGGAAACCCGGCGGTTCGCTTCAAGTTTTGAAAAATGCGAAACAAAACACGTCATTAGGAAATATCTTCTTCTTCTTCTCTTTTCGTTCGCCTGAAATAAGTTGTCTATATCAGCAGTTTTGTCTCTTGTATAAATTTCACTGTCATTGTTAGTTCATTCTGTGGTCCATAGAGTTTACGTTCCACTGTTGTTCTTTCTGACCAAAAGGTTTGCCCTAATGTATCAAATTCAGTGCAGTCCTGGAGTACATGCTCTGCTGTCTGGGCACCTTTTTACAGGTGCACATGGCTGATACGCCTATCTTGAATTTTGTGTACATGTGGTTAAGTAATCGGTTGTGCCCTGTTCTGAGGCGGAGGATAATGACTTGTTCTGGTCTGTCCATAATAAAATAGTCATCTTGTGCTGGGGCAGGTGGTTTCCTGATCGATTTAATGATTCTTTTCTTTTGGTGGTATGTGACTGGTTCATCCGGCTGCTCTTTTGGGCACCTTCCCCTGCCAGTTGATCAGCTTTCTCATTTCCAGGCACTCTACAATTAGACGGTATCCACCGCATTAAGACTCTCTGCTAAAGGCTGATTTGTGTCAGCAGTGTTTGCAATTCTGGTAGTTTCCTAGACTGGAGTGCTTCAAGTACCGATTTAGCATCTGTCAGCATTACCACATACTGTGAGCCAAGATTGGTATTTAGCAGTTTCTCTGTTGCTATCTTGAAAGCTTGAGTGTCTGCATCGTAGTTATGGCAGTACTTCCCGTTTGGTACGCTGGATTATCCCTAGTACCAGCACCACCATTTCTAACTGCACTTTGCGCGGACCCATCTGTATAGATTCTGACCCATTGTTCTTGTGGGTATTCTTCATCAATATAACTGAGGGTGGCCATTTTGCGTTGTACACTATCTTGCTCTTTCTTGTCACATATCCCTTTTACATTTGTCTGGATTTGTACTGTTAGTTTGCATTTTTCTCTCCATGTGGTTTGTTCCGGAATACTTTTAAGTGGGCAACCAATTTCTGGAAGGTCAGGAGTTTGTCTGCATATTCTTTTTGCTTGGTGTATAAAGCTGCTTCTTTTTAACCGTCCCAAGGCTAGGTTCTGAAATCTATTTTTCATCGGGTGATCTGGCATACTGAGGAACTTTTCAGCTTGTATTTGCAACTTTGTATCTCTGCGTTCTCTCAGTGCCTGTGTTTTCCCAGCTTTCTCCATATGGGGGTTGATTTCCTCCCTCTTGTGATGTATCTGAGCACTTGATTTTGCACTTTGTCCAACTCCTTTAATGTGGTACAAGATGCTGAACACCCTGCAGTTGACCCATATTCTAAGTGTGATTGTATGCTCTGCTTGTATACTGTATTGAGTATTTTCCCATAGGCTCCCCGTGTGGTTCCACTTAGTTTTCTTAGTATTACTGTCTTCCTCCTGGCTTTGGTTGCTGCCTTGTTGATATGTTTTCTCCATGTCAACCTGTCATCAAATGTGACTCCTAGGTATGTGGGCTCTTTATCTCAGGGGTAATCCGTTTATTTTCGATGATGCCGGCTTTTTGATTTGGGGAGAGGGTGAAGAGTGTGGTGCTACATTTGTTTGTGTTGATGCTGACACACCATCTATTCGCCCATGCCTCAAGTGCATATGTAGCCCGCTGTAGAGTTCTTGTGGCTATCGTTAGGAAATATGGCACGCCTCACTTGGTCGTTTGCGCAATCACATCGAATATTACATTGGTTGAGGTTTTTGACGACGAATCAACATCATGACACAAGGGTAGTAACCCATAAGTGCTTCGTTCTTCTTCTAACCCAAGCCTGAGTCCAAAGAAGCTCAGCGCAGTGCACGAACTCTATAGCGCCGGCGCTGATCCTGAAATGCTAATGTGGGTTGCCATTTCCAGCTGCCAAGGGATTTTTTTTACGTACGCGACAATACACAAGGGCCTCCGATCCTAATTCCCAGAGACCAGGGAAAATTACTACAAGTTCACGACGAGGTAGAGCAGTGGTTAGCACTGTTAGAGACACAAGGCCCTAGCGGCTGACGTCCGATGATCTACCTCCTGAAAATGCATAATGAGCTAAGCAGCCCTTTAATATTATATAAGTTTTCTTGTTACGTAGATGTTTATGCATTTATATTTTTGCAATTTAATTTGCAAATTTTTATGCCGTTCAACAAATTATTATAATTATTGTTATTATCTTTGTCATTATTACTATAATTGTCATGATTATTCATATTATTATTATTATGCTCTCAAAAAACGCTTAGTCTCTAAAGTTCTCCCCTTTAAAAATCTGTAAGGAGGTGACCGAGCCTGTTCTGCTCGTTTTAACCCTCCTCGCCCCGAAAGTTGTCTTTGTGTCGGTGCCCTTGTTGGGGCATATTGTCTTAGCCCCATATTTTATATTCTAATCTATACGCCTGCACACACACAGGCACACCACCACACGCACCGTAACATAAAGGGCGGAACCTGGGATCTTGGGCCCCTGGACCGCTCCCTCTCCCCCGGCCCTCTAAATTATGAAGCAGAGGGGCAGAAGCCCATCACCCCCAATAATAATTACACCAGTGGCTCTCAACCTTTATAATGCCGCGACCCTTTAATACAATTCCTTCATGTTGTGGCGACCCCCAGACAATTATTTTCCTTCATAACTTCAACGAATATGTCTTTTCCGATGGTCTTAAGCGACTCCTGTGAAAGGGTCGTTCGACCCAAAAGAGGGTCACGACCCGCAGGTTGAAAACCGCTGGCTTAGAGAAATTGTCTCTACACGCTATATAGTATGCGAGAGGGTTAAGTTTCCCTCCTAACCACATATAGACGCTCTCTTGTTAAGTCTTTATGTATAGATTTTATATTATTTGAAATATATCATATACATACACAGTAGCAATATTATATTATTATTATTGCCAACAAAACCAAAGCTTAAGCCTCTTGAACCCCTCCCCTAGAAATTTGTAGAGATTTGAGGCCCTTATAACACAGGATTTCTTGAAAGCGATGTGCATACACTGTACATACACACACACACACACACACACACACACACACACACACACACACACACACACACACACACACATGGTTAATTGAGATTACACACCATACATCAAACTGTTACATAAATAAAACGCTTTATGTGTTGTGCAGTTGTTAGCGCCCCTGATGTTCTTCACACAACATAAAAACAGGTTTAAAAAAAAAAACTGAACAATTCCTCCAGCTAACACCAAAATGTCTGTCCTCCTGCTCCCCGAAACACCACTTTTCTCTCTGAATCATTATCTGTTATTTCTCAGCAGACAATGTGTCTGCTATAACAAAGACCGCCATCTCCGTCTGATATAAGACTTTTTAATTGTCACAATAATAGACGGTTGGAGCCAGACGATATATGCGAGCCAAGTATTTTTTTTAGTCTTACAAAATATTCTTTTGTTCACTGAAACCCGACACTCTTCTATTCCAAGTTTTTATGTATTCTGAGGTTTTCTAGAAAGTCGACACTTTCGAGCTTCCGAAAACGCTTTGCTGTTAAGGGACATTTTGATAGGTCCGAACATAAAGAGACTTGAGTTTCGTAAACCACTAGTGAAACTCTTGCTGTCTGTCTGGCTGCGGCGTGTCCTGTGTGAACGCGTGTGAATGTGTGTCTGCCTGTAAATGTGTGTGAGGATGTCAGTGTGACCGTCTGCCTATTTGCATGTCTCTCTCTCTCTCTCTCTCTCTCTCTCTCTCTCTCTCTCTCTCTCGTCTCTCTGTGTTCGTCTGCTTGTCTGTCTGCAAAATTATACAATACTGTTTGTGTGACTATGGCAAACTACTGGACCTCAATTTGCCTAGAATAACAGCACACAACAGCCAGGGGCTGTTGGGGTTGGTTGACTGACTGACTTTCTACCCCACCAGGACATCACACAAGCGATAAACACCCGATGACACAAAGTGCCACCATGCGGATGAGGATCGCTGTGGAGAGGTCCCAGAAACCGCGTTCAGACATTTGGCCATATTTATGGCCTGCCTATATTGCGGCCCCTGGCAAAAGCCAGAGTAGGGCTTCAAATGACAAAAAATTTCGTCCTGAAAAGGACGAAACTGGATATTATATTGGGGTTGGTTTTGCAAAGTCCTGTAAAGGATACGCAACTAACCTTGTATTTGTGACTATCTGTATATGTGCATATCTCTGTCCATCTGTGTCTTTTTCTACGTCCGTCTACACATATGTTTGTTTATGAGCCCGTTCCATTGTCTATCTGCTTGCCTGTTTATTAACAGCATGTTTTTTTGTGTATGCTTGTCTGGGCAGCTGCCTGTTTGTCAGTGTGTATGTGTGTCTGACGAGCTTCTGAATCCCAGACACATTGCTACAAAACCAGCGAATCAATCAGGACACCAAACTGGCCAACGTCACTAGCTGTAATCTCACGTGAGAAAGTATTCAAACTGCGCAGGCGTTTCGACCGCTCATATTTAACTAATTTCGGTTCTTGACAACGTTTCTGTGTTTAAAAAAAAAAAAAAACTGTCTAGATTTTAGTCTTATCTTGTATATAGCCCTTTTATAAACATCGTAGACTGATAAGATTGTGGCTCAAGTGGGGTGTGGATTTCGTTTTGTTTGCCTCACGCTCTGAGGTACGTGGATTTATTTCACGGACCCGGCGTTCAGTTCATGAGTGCAGTTTCCACATGGATCAACGGAAATCGTTGATGGGGTTACAGAGTTCGTGCTTCGTGCGACGCTCTCTGTGTTCTGTACAAAGACACCCAGCCGTATGGGATAACATCGGTGAAATGAAGTCGATTACTTCCATTTCAACTTTAGCATTTGATATGCAATATGTCCGTATTCCATAGTTGTGAATTTCAAGCTGTACGATAGACTTATAAAGACACCTTTTTGTTAGAGATGCCTAGTTAGTCATGTTCTTAGTAAACTTGTTTCCATAGCGAGGCGCATATATGGTTACAATATAAGCTTGTTGGTTATCGACTACATTGAATCAGAGAAGATGCCATACGCCCTAGTCATGTCTGCAACAAAAGGATCTAGTAGAGAAAGATAAAAGAACAGGGATAATGACGGAGAGGGATAGAGGGATAAAACTGAAAATATTCACCAGACAAGGAGAAGGAGAAGTATATTATTCTTTCTTCTACCTTCTATCTCCCAAAGGAGCATAGCCCCTTAAATCATTTCACCGTCGTCTAGCCAAGTTATTTTGTTCTTGGGTTTTCACAGCGTGCATCCTTTCCAAAGGTAACGTCCCTCCCCCCCCCCACCCCCAACCCATTTATTGGTCCACTGTAACGTGTTTAATTCTCTCCCAAAACTTAATATTAGTGACTTTATCATACCATTTATTTGCTTCTATTTTGCGTATGCACCAGTTAATGAAAGTTTCTATTGTGTAAATAATTATTTATTTGTTCTCCGTGTTTCCGCTCAATAGAGCAGTACTGATTTGACATTAGAATTACAAATGTTCAGTTTAATATTAGTTTTAATTTCTTTTAACCTCCGCAAATTCCCTAGTGCTATGAAAGCTCCTCTTGCCTGTTGTATTCATATTTAATATCTCTGTCAGTTTCTCCATCTTTATCTACTTTACTGTCCAAATTGGTGTATGACTCCATATCTTGTAGGATGCCAAAACTAAATTAATATTTGCCAGGTTCATTCTCATTATCTCAAAACCTGACTGTTTATCTGTTAGCTTTTTATCTATAGCATCTTTTCGTCTTTCCGAAGTAATCCTTGGTGATCTCAAAAGAGGAGAAGAAAAACACTAGATCATTATGGTATGCATTGGAGCAGGTCAACCTTTTTAAATATCTTGGAATTGTAATAGAAAAAAAAATGGAGGCGTTAAGGTAGAGCTTGCTTGTCGAAAAGCAACTGCTGGGAGACGTTTGCGGGCCATAAACCGACGGTTTCTTACCAAAATAGAAATTGACAAGAGGACGAAACAGGCTGTTAACAGCTCTACCTATGTACCAGTCCTGACCTACGAGTGTATCAATGACTACAACTCACAGGAGCCAGCTTCAGACCTCAGAAACTATATATCTGAGAAAGGTGGTCAGGTGAAAGAAGGGACAAAATTCGCATTCAGACAATATGTCAAGATCTTGAAACCCGGGCCTTACAAACTCGAGTGGCTCAGTCACAGTTACTATGGGTTGGACATGTATGCAGAATGGGAGAAAATCGGCCACCATGGCAGGCATGGGAGGCTTAGAACGAGGGAACCAGACCTTCAGGGCGAGCCAGGGTCCGCTGGGAAGACAACATCCTGACAGAGGACTCGAATGGAACAAGGCAAGAAAGAAAGCTGCAGATAGAGAAGTCTGGCGATCTCTTACCCCAAGGTAGAAGAGGAGCTACTAAGTAAGTAAGTAATTTCTTGTTCTAGGAACTGGCAGCAACATAGTTCCTCTACAGTTTTCACACTCCTGCAAAAAAAAAAATTTTTTTTGGGCAGTTTCCAAAGTTTCTTTCGAAGTTGGAGTACATCAGTCTGAGAGGCGAGGAAGTTAAAGTCTGCATACAAATAAATGCGTAAAACTGGTGTACAGGCTAAACTCCAGTTTTAAAACAAGACCAAAATCCAGAGCAAAAACCAACAACCAGAACTTTCGGCCGGAGTTTACAGTCAGTGAACCCTAGGACGAAGAAGAAGAAAGTGGATGACTAAAAAGAAGAAAGAGGCAGCAGGGGAAGAATGAGGAGGAGCACGAGGAAGAGAAAGAAGAAGAAGGAGGAGGAGAAGGTGGAGGAGGAAGCAAAAAAGAAGAGGAATATGGCAGAAGAGGAAGAGGAGGTGGATAAAAAGTCACGCCTTTATCTCCTCCTGAAATATAAGATCACTTGGCTATCTGTTGAGGAGAATGCACGTGTTTTATGTTGACGAATGTGTGCCACTTTTATGTGGCAAGTTGAAGCGGAGGAATGTCTCTTACCTTCGTTTACATTCCTGAACTCTTCCCGCTCCCACCACACACTCCCCTACCCCCACCACATACATAAAAAGTGCATACTTTACTCATTAGGACAGCTGGAAAGCTGTCCCATCTGACATCACCAATATCATCTCATGTACTGACAAGCGTTGACTCTCGTTGTTTGCTGTATCGCAAAGAACAAGTCAGTGTTCATGTCCTTGCTATACCATGTGGCTTAGTCATTGAGATATTTATCACTTTGGTCTTCCTAAACATTGATCTATGCAGCCTTTACGAGGACAGGACCTTTATCAGAAGTATCAAGAGAACCACCTAGGATATAGAGCAGTCAGGTCATAATGACGAAGATTTTAATCTCTTTGGTCTTCCTATTCATATACGCTTGCAAACACATCAGAGGATAGGGCCAGGAGGTTTATAAGAACCACATTAGATATACATGGCAGTCAGACCAACATGAGCTATGAGAGGAAGAGTACCTGTGTACAGCCAGTCCGCTATCAGTGGTTGATTATGGCCTGGGACTGCTTACCGTCTCAAAGAGTCAGATGGACAAACGAGCGCATACAGAACGCGGCTATGCGGGTCATTCTCGGTTGCACAAGAGACACCCCAGTGGTGTGAATTGGGGCTTCTTAGCAAAAGTTAATGGTCGAGTCTGGTGCAGGAGAGCCTAGCATATGATACCACAACATCCAACTTAAGAATGGAGATGAGGCGGTCACTGCAGTTTTCCGCTATATAGAGAAAAAAAGAAAAAAAAACACACACACACACACACACACACACACACACACACACACACACACAAACACACACACACACACACACACACATCGTGATTGTAACTGACTCAGAAAGCATGCTGAGGAAGATCAGGACAGGCATGCTTCGTGCAGAGTGTCATGCTTCGCTGCGGAGGGCACGGGTGAGGAGTATTGTCTGGATTTGTTTTTTGTGTGTTGGGAAATGAACAGGCGGACAGACTTGCTGGCTCTGCACAACTTGGTGGAATACTGATACATAATAAGGCAAACGTGGTTAGTGCCTTGTGAGAGAGCGTGTACAGTTCGGAGGAGCAGATGGATCACCATAGTCTGGTGAGCTTGACGCAAAAAAAAAGGGGTGGGGGGGTGACGAGAGGTTCTGGCAGATGCTCAAGGCTCAGAAGAAAGAGCAAGTCGGACGTTAGTGGCCCCATTAGTATCGGAACTCTTCGCTGCCCGCTGAAGATGGGGACGGAGCGCTTATGGGAATGCCCCGAGTGCTGTGATGTCGTTTCTTGAACTAAACCAAAGTAATCAAATCAATCAACCAGTCCGTTAATTGAACATTCAGCACCTACATCTACAAACACTTGCTGCAGAAGACGGAGCACCTTTGTGTATGTTCGGTATGCCACGAAGTTTTTTTTTTTCTTGACTTAGTAGTCAGCAACCACGAAGGTACTGTACAATATATTACAAACTCAGAGGAAACAAACAAGCATCAACTTGCAGGCTCCGCACAAGACATACTGGACTGAAACATTACTTTTCCAAAAAGCAAACGACTGTAGACACTGATGAATGCAGTTGTAGATTTGGTAAGGTGAGGCTACACATTTGCTGGAAGAATATGGAACGTGTGAGCAATTATGGAGTGCGTATTTGTTGAAAAGAATTATGATTGCTGTACTACCATTATGCGTTCTTCTTCGTCTTCTTCTTCTTCTTCTTCTTCTTCTTCTTCTTCTTCTTCTTCTTCTTCTTCTTCTTCTTCTTCTTCTTATTTTTCTTCTTTTTCTTCTTCTTCTTCTTCTTCTTCTTCTTCTTCTTCTTTTTCCTTCCTCCATTTGTGTGTTGACAAGTTTACGTTGATTCTTTATACCACAAGATACTATTGTGGTGGCTGTTGCTAAGCGTTTTTAAGTAGTGAAACAAAAAATCTTACATAAACACGGCCGAAAATATTGACCAGTCTTGCGATCAGCTCGACTTCAGTCACCCCTATTTACATCTTTGAGTATTGTTTATTTGTTGTCATATTTTGAGTCCGTTCTAAAGAAACAAAAAGTTCTATAGCAACAGTTACTGCTGTTACCAACACTGTGAACATCAAATGCCTTGCCAACCGATGTTATTGATATGTTTCCCCACAACATGCCCTCTCCAACAACATCTATCAGTTCCTGTACTGACTACTCTCCAAGCCTGACAAGAGAAGCTTCTATCGTTGTCTTCTTCTATCTTCGTTAGTTTTTTTAGAGAAAAAAATATCTCACTAAATCAGCTTCGGTCTTTCTTTGACCACTTTCAGCTTTGCACCGTTCACATTTCTGCTCACTTATCCTGTCAGTTCTATATTTGTGGTTCACGTTTTCTGTAGTAGATGATAATTGATTTGGATTGTGAACATACCTGGGTCCCCT
>CAJHNH020006702.1:156165-173665 GCA_905116865.2 Candidula unifasciata | reverse complement strand
GACTTTTTTAAAGGAATATTTAACCTAGGTGTTTGAACTAGGCGGACAAGTTCTGAAGTGGGCCATAGATCTTACATGAGGGGGGGGGGTGTGCATGTATAGACTTCTTAACTTTTGTACTTTAGGTGGAACAGTACACTTTGCAAAAATTAGAACTGGCGGATAAAGTTGAAAAAAAAAAAAAAATGAAAAAGTAAAAAGGGCGCTTCTTTGATTTGGGGGCATGCCACATTCTGGCCATAAATATCCAAAAATATCCGAACGACGGTGGCGGACTTTCTGCCAACGAACAAATCGCGGCAAAAACTAGGATTACTGACAACCAATATCAACATTGGGTACTAGCAGACGATAAATACCGACCGTCTTTCGACGTTTCTGCAGACGACGATACTAGGAGATATTAGGACCGTTGACCAATTTCGAGACATTACAGACGATGAAAGCCGATTAGCAATACTGTGTTCTTCCGATTGGAGCGGGATGTCAGAATTGTCGGCATGCGCCAAACGCGATTAAACTCATCGCCGAGCGTGTCTAGGTGCCTGGGACTCACGAGTACAGTAATTGGAGGAAGTTTGCAGGAGATGCGGTAGCTGCCACTCGTAGTCCCACCATTTAGTTTAGTCCCCAAGCGGCGCGGGGGATACGCTTAGAACTGGCAGAAGCAGGTAAAGTTGAAAAAAAAATATATTTTTAATAGAACTGACCCCGCATTCGGAAATTTTTGGATATTAAAAAAGAAAACGCCACATATTAACAAAGTTTAAGGACCCTTTTCCACGCCGTCAGGCGTATTGGGCATATATAGACCTATATTTTACAGCACTTGTTGAGTGATGTGGTAGAATTACGCCGACCGCCTTTACTTCCTATTATTGTACCTGGTACCAACTCAATGCTGCGTAAAACTGAGAAACAGGGTCATTAAAAAAAAAAAAAAACTCGGGGTTCGTCAGGATCCGAACCCACGACCTTCCTATCCGCAGGCGAGCGTAAAGTTTAACTAACATTCTTCAGAAATTATTGTTAAACTAGACTTCCCGTTTCCAATGTCTGTCTGTCTTCTTCTTTTTCTTCTGCTTTCGCTTTTTAAGAATAACGTTTAACATGTTGGTTTCGGGTGTACATCCAGGCTGCGTTTTTTTTTCGGCCCAACACATCCGATTTCAGCAAACGCTTCATTGTTATTCTTTAACGATATCTTTTTTATGGGACAGAAGGCCTACTCCAACCCCTCCCCTCAACACACACACACACACACACACACACACACACACATACACACACTCACGCACACACACAAAAACATTCACACACACACACACACACATATATATATATATATATGGATCCCGGGAACCCACACGAAGAACCGTTAATATTCTCACGTTTGTGAGTGCGCTCTGTCAAACAAACACGTGCTTTGTTATTATCAGCAATGTAAATTTGGGGTGGGGGTGGGGGGGGGGGGTGTTGGTTGGGGTGGGGGAAGAAGTGGGGATTGAAACAAATTGACCTATAACAAGGTCAAACACGTGGAAGATTCAAACTCTATAGTTTACAGAGCAAAAGCAAGTATTCAAAGCGCCCATCAGCTTGTCGTAAAGGCCGACAACATCAGACGGCAAGTTGCCTTATATCACGTGACTTGGGGTTCCTGTCAAAATGAATCAGGTACAGTGTGACGCCGAGTGTGTGCAAATATCCCAGACTGGCTATCTTGTTAAGGGCCGTTGCAGTAAGGTATCCATAAAGTCGTTGCAAAGCTACACTTTCTTTGGTCTTGGTCTTGGTGTTGATTTAGAAAAAAAAAATAATTCACGCTTCTTTTAACCGGCTCCTAGATTGAGCAGTGGTTATTCCGATTACACTTTTATTCGGTCTTCGTCTTCTTTTATACTGTCCGGGGACTGCATGGTGTCAGCCTGGAGTGCTAGCGGTTCCGGGTTTAATCCCCGGCAAGGACTAAGATTTTTTCACGTGGAATTGGACTTCTAGGTTAATTCCCCCTGGTCTTTGGGTAGTGAGATCGGACTCCCGTGTGCATTGTTGCGCACGTTAAAAAAAAAAAAACGGCGCTGCCCGGGCAAGCATTTGGAGTCAAAAATGTACCCAAAGGATCCTCGCCGGTGCTACAGAGCATGTGCACTGTGCTGAGCCTCTTCAGACTCAAATTTGAGTTACTAACCTCAAACATCATTCAGTCCCTGTTATTTTTTAGTGCAGGGGCCCCTGCATCTTGGAGCTTAGGCCGTCTATATTGACTATTAAACACACACAAATAATAAAAATAATAGGAAGAAGAAGAACAACAACAACAAATGAGGTGGTTTGGACACCTAACGAGAATGCCCTGGTACTATCTGCCGCAGCGAGACACACTAAAATGTTACAACGGGTAAAGAGCGATCGGAAGATCTTAGAAAATGTGGAGTGATGGCATTAAGAACAGCCATACAGAAATGAACATGTCTTAAAAGTGCTCTTGACAGAGCTCATCAACAAATGTTACATCTGCCCCAGACACTTCAATGAGGTACAAGGTGGAAGAGCATAATAATAATAATAATAATAAATTATCACCTCTACCGTTGAGCTTCGTCGGGGGGGGGGGGGGGGGGGGCGTTTGCGATTCATTACTTCTACACTGCAAGCGCAGCAAATCCTATTTGTAACCCAGACGGGACTGGTGGTTTAGCATGATTGCAGAAGAAGAAGAAAAGAAGAAGATCCATTGCTGGATGGCCAGCAGTGGCTACTGTCATTCCGTATCGATGTAGAAGCTGTTTAATGCCATCTATCTATGTTCTCCTTGATAAGTATTATTTCGCACACGAACAGACTTCTGCGCATTTGTGCTTATGTAGAAGGACTGAGGCTTCCCCGCCCCTGAACACTAATGATTTCTTTGTTTCAGCACTCCCTACTCTGCAATGCACTATCCTGTGTCTGTCTTGTTTAATACAAAGAAGACAAATAGGCTGCCAAATATTGATATATATATACGTGAGGAGAAGCAGATAGCGAATCACCAGAAATGCACTGAAAAGGAAAACAAAATGGACTGAGGAAACATGGATATCTACGTTATTCCCTAAAACAAATGTTGCTGAGAAAGCAAAGGTGCTGAAGAAGATTCCGTCAATGACATGGAAATAAGTGTGAAGGATCTAGGAGTAGACTGCCAGTCTTCTGTGACATATAACGGCACAGAAGGATGATGGTGTTACTACAAGCTGCTTCCACAACTGATACTTTAAACCGAAGCCCAGACACGACATGTATTAAAGTGTGTAATCTACTTTTGACGAACTCTTTACGCTAAAGTAAAGGAGACATTTCTTTCCCTTTGAACATATTGAGATATGAAGCTATCCGTATATAACCTAATGTGTGATGTGGCGAATATCCCACTGGCTGCCTTTGGCTTCTCAGGATACAAGCACTCTCCATACCCAGAGCTAACTGCATGTTTTATCAGGAAAAACACCAGTTCACAACCACGTTATTCTGTTTACATACAACTGGACATTTTGTTTTTCAGTTGCAAGGATAACTTTATCTGTTTCGTCTTTTTTTAAATAAGAGTGAATTTGTTACTGGTAATAACTAACTGTTATTTATACAATTTTTACAATTCACCTGACTGGATCAGTGACGACGCGTGCATGGAACAGCCGTAGTCGTCGCTTGCTCTTTTCATTTCAGAAGAAAAACGCATTTAAAAAAACTATTTATTGTTACTGTTTATTTCAAATACCGCCAAGCATGTAAAGCTTGTAAGAGTATTACCTTAGCTAGAAGAATGTTTACTGCCCGATTTCGCACCCATACATAAATGTAACGTGTGGAAGCAGCCAGTTACTAATACTACGATGCTAGCTACGCACACATACTCTCAACAGCGAAGCGACGAGAAGGAAAATATCACGTGATACCCTCCCTAGTGTAATTGTTACCTAATGCTTAATTTTTGTCTAATCCGCTTACACATGCAAAACGCCTTGCAACTGAACTGGATACAGCGAAATATGCCGGGCAACATATTGTGAATTTGGTGTTTTGCTATTTCTCTGTTTAAATGTACCATGGAGAAACATTGTTTTGACATAAATTAATATTAAACAAAGCAAATATAAAAACTAGATACGTATTGTAGTGTTGCCAGACTGGCCGCTTCCTTGTTATATAAATAAGTGGAGAGACGCCTCGGTATGAGCACAACACTCCCTACACTCTACACCTGTGGTAACACTCAATGTGTCATCGACAAATAGAGTCTCTGGTGATAAGGGTATACAGAAGAATAGTTAGTTTTTCAAAGAAACAGGATCAATACAGTTTAACACAGAGGTTCTGAAGAAGGTGTGAATCAAAAGCGAATTTGTGAAAGAAATTTAAAAAAAAAAAAAAAAAAAAAAAAAATATATATATATATATATACATATATATATATATATATATATATATATATATATATATATATATATATATATATATATATATATGTGTGTGTGTGTGTGTATATATATATATACATACATATATATATATATATATATATATATATATATATATATATATATATATATATATATATATATATTAGGGCTGTACCGAATAGTGGTTTTCACTATTCGGTTGAATACGAATAGTGGGACCAACTATTCGGTCGAATACGAATACGAATAGTGTATCATCATCATCAGGTGCCTCGCCGATTGGTGTGGCGATTTTGCCTCGCCACAATCTGCGATCTCCTGCAGCATGTATCAGTTTGTGTGCTGACACACCTCCATGACATGCAACGACTGTCAAGAATCTTCTCTCGTTGTCTTTTTCTATCTCTCCTTCCACAAATCTTTCCAGTGGTCACCACATGTTCCATTTTCACTCTTTCTATATGATGGCTGTCTTCTTCTGATATCTGCGATTAGTTGTCTTCGGGCTCCCGCCTCTTTCAAAACCTAGTGGTATTTTAAGCATTGTTCTGTAAAACCACATCTCTGAGGCCTCAAAAAATTGTTTGGCCTGGCTACCGATTGTCCAGGACTCATAGCCATATGTTAAAACTGGATGTATGTAGCAAGCAAGACAACGATATATTGCACAAGATGTTCTTTTTTTTTTTTTTTAAATATAAAATGCATTTTTAGCCTGTCCTATTTTGTTTTTTATTTTAGTAATGCATCTTTCATCTGATTTTATCCATGTGCCAAATTCGCATTCAAATCATTTTTCGTTCAGGCGTTTGTTTAATGTAATTTAAATGCACCTTCATATTCTCGTTTGCAATATCTTCAATTTGATTTGGGAAAAGACACCCCGAAAGAACAAAAAAATGCATGCTTTCTCTCTCTCTCTCTCTCTCTCTCTCTCTCTCTCTCTCTCTCTCTCTCTCTCTCTCTCTCTCTCTCTCTCTCTCTCTCTCACACACAGATACACTTTCAAGTTTCTTTATGCCTTCTTTAACACAACAGTAGCGATGCCTAAATCTTTCGTAGCGGGAAAAACGGCGACCCGTTTGCGTGGTAACAGCGCCTGACTCCGAGGCATTACAGCAGAGGTTCTATAACTGGGTGCGTATGACAGGGGTGCCGCGACGAAAAACAAGAAAAGTCGGCTATAAATTGTGACATTATTAATGAGAGAGTTATTTTAGTCCATCGCAGTGTATGCAGAAATCACTATTCGTATTCGGCCCGACCGCCACTATTCGGCCGAATACCGAATAGCTAGTAGGTCCACTATTCGGCACCGAAGCGAATATTCGGTACAGCCCTAATATATATATATATATATATATATATATATATATATATATATATATATATATATATATATATATATATATATATATATATATACACATATATATATACACAAAATAGTTGGCTACTTCAAAGGATAACACTCTTTTGTTCTCTTCTGATTAGCGGCTTCATCACGAGCGATTTAGGGACATCCAATATTATGGGGTGGGGGGGGGGGGGGTTAAGGGTTAGGGTTAGTTGTAGTCGCCATTCATTTAACACTAATCCTAACTCTACCCCCCCCCCCCCTTATTATGGGTGTCCCTAAGTCGCGGCTCCTTTTTTCGATTACAATTTTTCCACCGCGCCCTAACCTAAGTAAAAGTATAACCATTCGTATGTGAGAAAGAGAAAAGAAAAATCTCGTGGTCTTCGAATATTTCGCAGCGCCCCTGTGAAGAGGTCGCGGCTCTCCAGGGCGCTGCGGCGCACAGTTTGGGAATCACTGCATTAGAGGATTTACAACCCTATTGAAAAACACTGTGAGCAGTTGGAATACCGAGGCTAAACACTAGCGGATATAGTCACTTGAGAGTACTAGAAGACTATCAAGTGATTGTCGACGTTAATTACACACAACACAAATGAAAGGATCTAAAACGAGAAAACCCTTCCCGAAATAGACCGACATTTGCCGAAGTGGGAACCACTTCGGGCTACCCAGTCTAGTCTAAAATGCAAACAAGTCATCTTATTTATTGGCTGAGGAAATCACGTGTGTAGAAGATATCGGAAATAATGTTTATTGCCTTTTTCATTAAATGGACTACTATTCTGTGGCGCGGATATACTTGTGATTATTTCGCTAACAATTTCTCCTGTATAGTTCACTGAAAGAGTTTTATTGAAACATTCGTTTGGTGAGTCTTTCTCTTCCCGGGTTGTTCTATCTGAATTATCTGCTCGTATATCTGCTTATTCTGTATAGGACATAGTGCATTTAAAGTTTGAGGTTTGAACAACATCATGGCACATGGGTAGTAACCCATAAGTGCTCCGTTCTTCTTCTAACTCAAGTCTGAGTCCGAAGAAGCTCTCAGCACAGTGCACAGGTTCTGTAGCATCAGCGAGAATCCTGAAATACTTTGGATAGATTTTCAACTCTAAATTTTGCAAGGGCAGCGCGGTTTGGCTACTCTTTTCGATTTCCAGCTGCCAAAGGATTATTAAACAATGCACTCGGGCGTCCGATCTCACTACCCAGAGACCAAGGGAAATACTAGAAGTCTAGGTCCACGTGAAAAAATCACAGCCCTTACCGGGGATTGAACCCGGAACCTCTAGCACTCGAGGCGGACTCTATGCTTCGAGACCACGCAAGCCCGATATAGTGCATTTAAAATGACTAGAATGTCTTTGCACTGGAAAAGACTGACTGACTTTCTACCCCACCAGGACATCACACAAGCGATAAACACCCGATGTCACAATGTGCCACCATGTGGACGAGGATCGCCGTGGAGAGGTCCCAGAAACCGCGTTCAGACAATTGGACATATTTACGGCCTTCCTATACTGCGGCCCCTGGCAAAAGCCAAGGCGGGGCTTCAAATAACAAAAAATTACGTCCTAAAAAGGACGAAACACCTAGGTATCCTCAAAAGTACTGGAACTCAAAAATCAGCATTTTTGTACCGTCCCATCTAAGTGGCCAAAGCCATCCAGGTATTTATCACACTGCTTTTGTCTAGTCCTTCCCCCTCCCACCATCTTCTTAGCCTTTACACACCGCTAAACTCAAGTGGAGAGTTCTGGTTGTTCGTCAATTTCCCCACTTTGGTTTTGTATCAGAAATGAGTTTTACGTGCAGATTCGTTTTACAGATCTGGTTTATTTTTGTGTGCAAACTGTTGATTCGTCGCCTCTCAGGCAGATGCAACCCGATTTAAAAGGAAACACCCCTAATTAGTTGCCTTTTAGGTGGCAATAGTTTGTTCTTTGTTAACTAAAAATAAGTTACCGGATCCCACACAAGAGCTTTAGTTACCTATCTTACCAGTAGTCACCAAGCTATCGACCCCTCCCACCCCCTCCCTTTTCCCCACAACAATGTGCAATGTTTTGACGTCTGTGGCTTAGGCGTTGCGAACGCGCTTCGTAATGCCCGGGTGCCGGGTTCGAACCCAGCTGCGGACGGCTTGTCTTGCTTGGGTTTCGACAGTGGTACTGACAGCTAACCGTTCTATACAATGGCAAACTACTGAACGTAAAATTTGCCTAGAAAAACCATAACAGCAACAAACAAACAAACAAAAATGCTAGGTTTGTTTCTGCAACATCCTGTAAAGGATACGCGATTTACTTTTTTTATGTGCAAAAACACTGACTGTCTTAAGTTTCATTTCTCTATTCGATTAACAAATAATACAAACGTTTCCTTAAGAAAATGGGGTGGCGGGGGGGGGGGGGGGGAGGAGGAGGAGATAGACTACCTTTCTTCAAACAAGTCCGTCATAAAGGGGTTTTTAATTGGGGTCTTTGTTCATCGGCGACCGGGTCGACCATCGGCTAGCCGGTAGACGGCTTCGTCGGCAGTCAGGACAGTATTTTGGTCTGTCTCCTTTGATCGCATCACTGCAAGTCCTTTTCAGGGCTACTTGGTGGCCAGCAATAAATATTAGGGCATTTTAAACGGCGCACATATCTAGTCACAATTATTACCAAAGCTTTCCCTTTGCTGGTTGAACATGACTATTTGTTTTGGGTGTGTGTGTGTGTGGGGGGGGGGGGGGGGTTACAATCAGATAGGGTGTTTGTTAAAATCGGATATTGTGTATGTTGACAACACAACCTTTCAATCGCCCAAACAAAGAGCAAGAACAACAACACTAAGTGGTGATGGTAGTAGTAGTAGTAGTAGTAGTAGTAGTTGTTAGTAGTAGTAGTTACTGTTGTTGTACTGGTAGTAGTAGTAGTAGTAGTAGTAGTAGTAGCAGCAGCAGCAGCAGCAGCAGCAGCAGCAGCAGAGGAGGAAGATGTGGTAGCGGTGGTGGTGGTGGAAGTAGTAGCTGCTATTGTTGTTTTTGTTGCACTGGTAGAAGAAGAGGAGGAAAAAGAAAAAGGAGAAGAAGAAGAAGAGGAAGAAGAAGAAGAGAGGAGGAGGAGGAGGAGGCCCTTGAAACAATAATAATAAAAATAAAAGTAAATAAACTAACAGCAACGCTAATAAAAATAAAATAGCTGACAATGACTCAGACAGAATAAAGAGTCTCATAGAAATACACGGCACGAAACAATAAACCCACCTCAGTAATAAATCCTAGCCTGTGAGCTCTGGAGCAGAACCGGTGGCTGTTGTAGGTCGACAGATGGTGCTTAGATAAATGGTAGTTGCTGCTGCGGTCGTCGCTGATAGGGCTGAGCATAAACGCTGTATCCACACTGGCGTCTGCGACTAACCACCGAAATGATTAAGTCTACGCGTGAGCCGAGCTCTCCTGGCGAGGTCTGGTTTGTGAATACGGGCTACGAGTTGACGCAGCAGCCGGCTGGAATCGATTAGATATGTGTTGTGTTCAGTTTGTCATACTGTGAAGCAATCAATGAACGTAGTCGAATATGTCTATAAGCTTTTTTCGCCCCTTTTCCACCTTAATAACCACGCGATATCACAGCAACCTTGAAGAAATACTGAACAAAGAAAAATTCGTATGTTTTAAATAATAATACAACACGCGTATTCTCAGGATTTGAGGGTATAAATAACGCTTTCTGCATGGTATATGTGTAGGTAGGAAGGGTTATATTTGATGTGCATAAATATAAAGGAAATTGTTATCCCTGAGGCATGTTTGTCGATTTTGTAGTTTAAAAAAAAAATAAATGTAGAATCAATAGAGGGTTTTTGCCTTGGTGTTGTTTGGGGGCATGAAATATTTGGTTGATGCACTGTTTTAATAGACATGTCAGGTTGATAGATAACGGATAGACAGGAGACAGAGCGGTGCGGTAAAGGAGAGTTAGAAGACAGACCGATATCATACAAATGGAGAAAATAGTGTTGTTTAGTTACATACTTCACATCAGGTATTTACACGATTACAAACACACACACACACACAAGATACAATTACGTTCACACACATACTATACATATATATCACACACACACCCATACATTAACACAGTGCGGCCACCCACACTGCACTCTACAGACAATACTACATGCAACACATACACACACCAGAGATACAAACAGTACGTGCATACAAACATGCGCGCGAGTAATCAGTATTTTTAGTTATATGTGCTACATACATTGTACACACTGTACAGCCACATACACGGGACCTGTACAATACACAAACTACTCCCACATGCACACACAAACACATCGTTAATACATGTACAATACACAAGCCACACATACATGCACAAATGCACCTTTAATATTTTGAAATGTTGAATGAATGCAAACTGTTTGCTTGGGGCGGGTGTGATGAGTGGAGATTTAACACAAGATAAATCGCCGTAATTTATCACTGCTACCTTGAGAGACTGAAACATGCAGGCTTGGCTTTGCATAGTCGAAGAGGAAAAAAAAAAGAAGAAGAAGAAGAAGAGAAGGAGGAGGTGGAGGAGGAGGAAGAACAACGAGGAAAAGAGGGGGGGGGGGGAATAGGAAAATCTATATCTGTACTGTATTTCTTTTGATAAGAAAGAAGGCGTTCCTCGATACTGAATAAGCTAAAATGTACCATCTGGTACACGTGTGAACCCCAACATCGGTCTTACATATTCTAACTTACTAGCTGCAGAACCTACAATTCATTTTCACCGTATGCTGTATCAAGCTCGGGTTGCCAGGATTTGCCATCTAATAGGATCGGTAGTCTTGTTCCGATTATTGAGTCAAAATTGTTATTTTGCATTTCTCTTTCTCACCTCTCATCATGTCAACCAGTGGTCAGTATATTTTCCGGTTGCTTTTTTCATAACACGCCCAGATACATTTTATAGTGTCTCTATCTATTTGCGGTCATATCGTTTTCATCGGGATAAAAGATCTGGCTGGGGATTTTCATCTAGAAACAATGAAAAGGTCGTGGCAGAACAAAATGGATCTTTTTCATCTACATCTTCAAGCATAACAATGGAGGTGGAGGCAATCACTGCAACTCTGATTTGGATAGCAGAAAATAAAGTTTCTAGATTAATGATTGTATCTGATTCTCAGTCGGTACTGCTAAAACTTTAAAATGGACAAATGTGGCATGAGTGGGATAACAAACATCAGTACGTCAGCATTGACGGAAATCACGTAGATGTACTGTCCAGAATATGCAGGAGTGCGGAGGGAGTAAAATAGCGGATTTTCTGGCTATAATAGCGATAACTACGGGAACACTTGTACTGGTCAAGGAAGACATTGTGAAGACTACTTATGAATGAATAAGTATAGAAGACACGAGGTCATATGAGATAACTTATGTAAGAAAAGGCGAATGAAGATTTATGAGTGGATCCGGCAAGGAGGGACGTATTAGAGGAAAAGAACGAAGAGTATATAATCAGTGTTCTACTGAAACAGCATCTACATCTTCAGATATTTGCTGCGAGAGATGGAGCATCTATGAGTATGCCCTATGTCCTGTGATGTCGATTTTCAAATCAGTAAATCAGTAAATCAGTAAATCCATCGAGTGCTGATGTCTATAAAATATAGGCCTAACACTATATGTCGAATATGCTTAAAGCGTAAGAACGGTCATTTTTGTTATTCTTCATAAATGTGAGTTACTGCTTGCATTTCCACACACACACACACACACACACACACACACACACACACACACAAACAATATTTCCGCTGATATCGAATGTTTATTATCGTGTTTGATCATGAGTGAAGTTGGACCCCACTAGGCCGACACTCTAAGCGATTGACAGCTGGTGATGAAAAGTACCAAGTGTCGCTAGTTGGATGAAAATCCCCCCGTTACAAATCAAAGACACCCTGTTCTACCGTAAGGTCATATAGAGCCCCGACAGTTGCAACGCAACCGAAAGTTCAGCCAGAGTATGAACATGGATTATCCTTGTGTCTGCTAAATGTCCTGGTATCTTGTTAAACATTGTCAGTTTGACGGATTGTACAGGTTTCTCGTCATGCATGGTCATTAAGTCCAATAGCATGTCTTTTACAGAACGTTGCTATCTTCATGGTAGGCCTGAAAGTCTCGCTTTCTCTGGCCAGTTCTCACGCGCTGTGTGTTTTCATAGCTAGTGCATCTTCAGTGTCCTGTATCCATCTTCGCGGAGGTTGGCCTACGCCTCTATTTCAGGAAACGGTACCCTCCATCATCGTTTTCTCCAAACTACCATGACGCTTGACATGTCCAAAAATATCTCACGTTTCACAGAGAGGATGCAGGTTATGAGCCAGTTCTCCTTAATGTTCAAGTCATACAGGACTTAAACGTTTTTCTTTTTCTTAGTCGCCAGTATTCTAAGAATTTTTCTGTATCCTTTTAGTTCAAAAGCTCCGTATTCCATAGTAGCTCACAGTTATGATTCCATTTCCCTTCTGACTAACGGTAACTCATAATGTCTATTTCATCAGTCAGTCAAGATGTCGATGGATATCCCCATCAGAGCTTCAATCTTCGCCATCGTTCCTACTAGGGCAGCTCAGTTTGGTGCAAGAACACCAACTATGTACTTGTTTGCCTTGATATGTGTATAAGACCTCTAAAACAACGTAGTTATATTTACAACTAATTAACAAATCACGATAAGAGTTGTGTAAACAAACAAGACACGCATTCTAGGCCCCAGCTCATGACTCATTCCACCGGTGGCAGTGTTGGAATCGCTTGCTGTTTGTCACACCGGAAATAAACAATTCTTGGCTTCGTTCCACCAGAAGGTGGCATTTGTTTATTTAATTACCCTGTTTTCGGGTTTAACTGGTCCTTTTCCGTGTGTTGTTTTTGTCTGCTTTCCTATGTTTATTTGACCTGTTTCTGTTTCCAGATGTCTTGCTTCTCACACTCAAACAGGTTGGGCGGGGGAGGGGGTTGGGGAAGGGGGGGGGGGTGAATTAGCAGCCAACAAAAAGTGGGAAAGATGCTGATCATTTCAGCTCGCGAATTCATGACCGAATTTAGGGGTAAACTCGAGTAAAGGACCACTTACTACGCCATCAGGCATATTGGGTATATAGGGCTAGACCTACATTGTAGAGACCAATCTGCACTCAGCCAGTGATGTAGTTAGCATTATCTTTACGTCGGCGTCCTTTATTTCCCATGACTGTACCTGGTACCCGCTCAAGGCTGGGTCGACCTGAGAGCTAAGGCCATTTGTCAACAACAATAACAACAACAATTCCAGCTCCGACAGGACCTGAACCCACGACCTTGCTATCCGCAGGCGAGCGTCTAGCCACTACACCACAGCGGCTCTCCTGATAAAAGGGTAATTATTTTATTTTACTAACTGTCCGCTTCATTCGATGAGCAAATGTATTAGGAGTCCCCACATTGACCCCTTCCTTTTCCGTATGGGTTTTGGAGTCCTACTAGGGGTATTGGAGTGAGGGGGGTGGGGGGAAGGGTAGATTCGCTGCTTCCTTACAAGCGACTTGGGAGGTGACTAATTAGGAGCATTTCCTCTAAAGTCCGAGTACATCTGCCTGAGAGTCTATGAACTAACAGTCTGCATAAAACGAATAACCAGAACTTCCCGTCGCAATTTCCAGCCGGTGAGCGCTAAGAATAAAGATAATAACAATAATAATATTAATAATAATAATACAACTAAGAAGAAAAAGGAGAAGAAGAAGAAGAAGAAGAAGAAGAAGAAGAAGAAGAAGAAGAAGAAGAAGAAGAAGAAGAAGAAAAAAAATAAGAAGAAGAAGAAGACTTTAGCCCTCGAGGATCATGCCATTGTTAACGCGTTCACTAGCATCTAAGCAACAAAAGTCAGGTATTTTTTATACACGGTGTTTCTGAGTTGAGTTTACGTTAAATTGTTGGAATAAATATGAACAGATAAAACAACCTGACAATGAAAAGAAACACAGGCAAAAAGGGCAGATGAATATAGAAGATAAAGAACATGTAATGCATAAACTGCCTGGTAACACAGTGTAAGGAGCGCTACGTTGTATGTTAAAACTGGGAGATTACCCCGTGCATAGCTTGGCCCAAGGCCTTCTATACTGTCAATACGTCATGTAGTCATTTATAATCCCGAGCTAGCAGAATCTACGAAATCTTGTTACAATTTGAGTATGTTAATTGGCACACATTGTAGACATGATGTCAACTTGATATTTTAACAGGAAAAAATGATTCGCTTAAGGACCTATTTATAAAAATCACCAAATGAGTGTTTATTTCCTTCAGTTCTGCAAGGGGCGCCGTTATGGAAGCATATATAATTATTACTTCTAGATTAATTACTTTTACTACTATTACCACCACTACCACCACCACAACTACAACTTTTACTACTACTACTACTACTACTACTACTACTACTACTACTACTACTACTACTACTACTACTACTACTACTACTACTACTACTACTACTACTACTACTGCTGCTGCTGCTGCTGCTGCTGCTGCTGCTGCTACTTCTGCTGCTGCTGCTGCTGTTACTGCTACACTGCTGCCTCTGACACCCCTGCTGTACTTCAACAGAACAGTATACACTTCT
This sequence comes from Candidula unifasciata, assembly GCA_905116865.2. Classification (NCBI taxonomy): domain Eukaryota; kingdom Metazoa; phylum Mollusca; class Gastropoda; order Stylommatophora; family Geomitridae; genus Candidula; species Candidula unifasciata. The sequence goes on along the minus strand of CAJHNH020006702.1, from coordinate 159,182 downwards.
ACTACTGCATGCTAGTACTGCTAGAACCACTGGTAATAATTTTGCTGTTGCTATCGCTGCTGTCACTACTGCTTCTACTGTTACTGAACACTGCTGTGGATACAACAGATAATACTGCTGCTGCTGCTGCTGCTACTACTACTACTGCTGCTGCTGCTGCTGCTACTACTACTACTACTACTACTACTACTGCTGCTACTGCTGCTGCTATTACTACTACTACTACTACTACTACTACTACTACTACTACTACTACTACTACTACTACTACTACTACTACTACTACTACTACTACTACTACTACTACTACTACTACTGGTACTACCGCCGCTGTTTCTTCACTACTAAATTAATCCACATCTAAAACTGCAACAACAACCTAAAACACTAGAAAACAGATAAACAAAATCGTCTCCTTTTTACACAGACCTCGTATAGTCGTGCAAATGCAGTGACCCGATGCCACATTAGATGCAAGCGCTAGCTCTCACTGGAATTAAAATGCGAAACACCAGTGTGAAGCAAGGTTCTTCTATCGCTCGCTTCGCATTTTTGTGTGTGTGCTAGTTTCCGCTCATGCGCAAGGTGGCGTCAGGCGACATACCGTACAATGGCTGGGAATGAGATCATCTTACACAGTATTTGGCTAAATTGATAATATACAAGCATGGAGAATGTTGCTATTTTCTCAGTTCCCGATTCGAAATTCTTGATAAGCAAACATTCTTAGGTCACTGGAACACACGCTGTATCCACAAAAGTATTCGTACACACTTTCGGATCCTGACGAAGCCATACTTTTTTTTTCGGAAATGATCTTGGCTCCTAAGTCGACCCTGCCTTGAGTAGGTACCAGGTATAGTCGTAGAAAGTCAAGGCGGCCAGGGTGGGACTACCCCATCACCCATTGAGCGCCGACTTTTAATGTTTTACAATTAGCCTGCGCTGGATATTTTCTCCAAGTAGTGGCGGTGTTTTAGGAAACGAACAGACAAGATAGACTGGCTGATTCTGCACCGCTTGGTAGTGAATTAATGCAAGGCAAGCTAGACTAAGAGTCTTTTGGAGCGAGTGAACAGTGCGGAGGTAAAAAATTAATCATCACAGTCTGAATAGAATGGTGCTACCAGGAGTGACGAGGGTATGTGCTCAAAGTTAAACTCTCCAGGGATAGGCGACACGGACATACAATCAGACTTTTGACTACATACATACTGATACCATCGGAAATGAAACTATGCTCTGGCTGCTGAAGATGGGGATAGAGCGTTTTTTGGGAATGTCTAGAGTGCTGTGATAAAGTGAAGGACTCTTTTCAACGCCTTTTCCCTTTTTCCTGATATTCCTGTTAGTCTCAGGCGGTGGCGTAGCTTACATAGTTGTATACATACAGCATATCTGTAGCATACATACATACATGCATAGGTACACACACAATGCATACACAAACATGCACACACACACACATACACACATACATACACACATACATGGACAGAGCAGATATCGTTAACGCTGTACGTACTGGGCTAGTGGATAATATCGAATCCCTGACACTAACACGATTGCGTGACATGGGAGTTAAGCATGGTGAAGCACGTCTTTGCCGTCTGCGAGGCCGAGAAAGGAGACAATATAACCAGCTTCTCATGGGGACAATTAGTAGAAGTACTTTGGAGTGGCTGCTGCTTCGGAGGACTGCGCACGCATGGGTATGCCCAATGTGCAGTGACGTCGATTGTGATAACAAAACACAAAATAACATTTTATAGGAAGTCGGCATTCTGAAACCCAAGTTCAAGGTGTCTCCTTCGTGCCAAAGAACTGCATGGCTGTTGGGTGAACAGTCGTTAACGAAGGCAGTCAGGTCGTTGTAGGGGCGACGCCTGCTGGTGGATGTAATGTCCTAAGTCCCTTTCCCAGCTAATAGCGAGGGTACTGCTGGGGTGACCATTTGTTAACCCCTCACATAATGCTTCAAGTCACAGTGGACACTAGGCACGACCACTTTTTTTTTTTTTTTAAAGCCGTGGCAGTTCTGCCAGGCGGTGGCCGTTGCATTTTTGCTCCATTTGTAGACTGGAAGGATATAGTTTCGTCACCCAGCTTCTGAGTTGAGTGCATGGTGTGACACTGTGAGCTACGAGTGTTTTTCGTTGGCACAGGAGCGGAGCAACAATGGGGTGACCCGTTTGCTATGATGCTGAAACTAGGATTACCAGATTACCAGATTACACATACATACCTAAATAAATACATACATACATACATGTATGCATACATATACGCATACATACATATACGCATACATACATACATTACATACATACATTACATACATACATACATACATACATACATACATACATACATACATACATACATACATACATACATTACATACATACATTACATACATACATTACATACATACATTACATACATACATACATACATTACATACATACATTACATACATACATTACGTACATACATTACATACATACATTACATACATACATACATTACATACATACATTACATACATACATACATACATACATACATACATACATTACATACATACATACATACATACATACATACATACATACATTACATACATACATACATACATACATTACATACATACATTACATACAAACATTACATGCATACATTACATACATACATACATTACATACATACATTACATACATACATTACATACATACATTACATACATACATTACATACATACATTACATACATACATTACATACATACATTACATACATACATTACATACATACATTACACACATACATTACACACATACATTACATACATACATTACATACATACATTACATACATACATTACAAACATACATTACATACATACATTACATGCATACATTACATACATACATTAGATACACACATTACATACATACATTACAGACAGACAGACACATACATACATACATACATACATACATACATACATACATACAT
>CAJHNH020006702.1:146165-153665 GCA_905116865.2 Candidula unifasciata | reverse complement strand
CACAGAAGACGCAGACAGACACAGACAGACACACACAGACACACACAGACACAGACAGACACAGACAGACACAGACAGACAAACAGGCACAGACAGACACAGACAGACACACAGATAGACACAGACAGACATAGACAGACAGACACACACAGACACACACAGACACACACATACACACACAGACACACACAGACACAGACACTCACAGACACACAGACACACACAGACACATACAGACCCACACAGACACACACAGACACACAGAGACACACACAGACACACAGACAGACACACAGACACACAGACAGACACACAGACACACAGACAGACAGACATACATACATACATACACCAACGCGACAACTACTTGCTCGGCACAAATCCAAGGATTAATCTAGTGAATTATTTGTGACAGAAACGAGGTTAATGTTTGATATTTGACTCATAACTGATGATCTTTCTGATGTAGTGGCCTCTAACGCTTCCTGTCATATCTCTTCCACTTACCCGCATTGTTGCTATATGATGAATAAAGATGAATAACATGGTGGCTAATGTTATAGTTCATTTTTCGGTTATTACTGATCGCATCATCATCATTCAGCGGTACATAATTATGTGTGCTGCAAGACACAAGATGGTGTCTTCTATAGTTTCAATGTTATCCGTGTAAGGATTTTATAACGTTGTTATTGGCGCCTGTACGTATCTCTAGATAACAGTGTTCCTTTGTGCTAAATAAAGGCATGGGGGGGGGGGGGGGGGGTGTCACAACCCATGCAATTGAAGACAGAGATAAAGTTCCTTCCTTCCACAGCTCAAAGCATGGCCAGTATTGCAGAGTGCATGTGTTGCCTACGTAGCGTCATCGACTCTGTCGCCCTGCTCCGTTAAAGGCTTCCACAGTGTAGTCTTGGGAAAGTGTAGCAACCAGTCCTTCTACCTACATCCATACCTCGAGCTGTCTCCACTCAGTCCCACACCTGACTTTATTTCTAAATACACCCATACTCCAACACACATATCCACCACCCTGCAACAGATCGTGTCTTCCTACAAAGGCAAAACTCACTTAATCAAATCTTCAGCTAGTAGGTTAAGCTTCCTACAGCACGAACAGTTATTTTGTGGTATTATGCCTGTGGTTGTCAGGTTACGTGTGTGGTTGTTTGAGAGCCTGTGGCGTGCGTCATGTATGAGTGAGCAGCGCCCATCAATGTCAAGGACTCGGCAAATATCGAAAGTCCACATCCAGGAGCTCTCCAAGCCAACCTGAAGGACAACCTTAATAAATGAATGATAGCAAAGATAATGAGATCTCACACGGAACCCGCGTTTTCCAACAGACGTAGTTTACTTAGGGAACTGCATAGCGTAGTAGCTACCACCGGTTACTGCCTGTTCAAAGGTCTGGGGTTCAAATCCGAATCTCTCCGTTTGGGTTCCGGGATCCCATTTTGGGAGAATGAACGAACGGACGAATGAACGAACAAACTTATGTTCAAGGGTTACACATTTGGAAAGCAGGCCTGTCTTACTTTCGGCGCTTCCAGGCACTTATCTTTCATACACCGATTGCATGTTATCAATAATTCATGATATGTTTAAATAAAAAGAAAATTCATAATTAAATAATGCAAACGCTCATCATATATAACAGTTACAAACATTCAAAATATATACGTACACATACACTCTTACATGCTCATATATACACAGACACATGCACAGGCATACATGTACATACATTATACACAAACACACATACACACATACACACACAGACACACACACACTCATACATACACCCTCATTCAAATACATATATACACTCATGGTCCTACAGACACATAACCCCACACTCTTGCATAGACTCAATCTCATTTATGTATATGCCTGAGACAAAGAGATGAGACTCTGTGACAATACGCTCGGTGACTCCAGAATGTCTTTCCTCAACCTACTTTTATTTCTTTGTATTTTGAAAGTATACAGAAAAATAGGGATTTAGATACATCCTTAATCTAAGTAAGAAGACCACATCAAACCTTTAATTCTCCTGGACCGTTGGTCATATCAAACACTTAAACTTTTTCCCAGATGTTAAGTGTTAAGGTACAGAGATAAGACTGACCAAGCAGACTTACTGACTTGAGATTTGCACACCATTTGTTGGTGTCAGATATTTATCTCCTAGCCAGATCTTCAGGAACAGATAACAAGGGCTAATTGCCATTATCTCCCCCTGAGGTTACCTAAACTGGAGTGCCGGTCAGATCGTCAATATTGACACAGTGAGCTGAAAGTGTTGGCAGAAGAATGGACAGTCTGATTTTATTGTGATGACAGGTGAAGTAGACTAGAGGTGTGACTTGTCTTATTTGCTCTGGTCAGATGAATTGACCAGGAGATCCTAGCGTGGGAATTTAAACAAGTGTTGTACAGCCCTGACTGACAGCGAATAAACTTACCCACAAAGGAGGAGCTGTGATATCCTTGAATGAGAATGATTTTAGGCGTAATGTAGGAGGAGCTTGATAAAAGTTATAAAGGGGGGAACTCTAGGTCTGGTAAATGAGATCCTGTCCAGCACATGCCATCTGTTGGGCTTAACCTAAGCTTGAGACAGAACTTTTGGCATCGTGGTTTTATTTTCCAGGTAAGATCGAAATTAGGTTCAAATCTATATTTTGTGATAGAAATCTAACTGTCTTTTTACTCAAGTGTGTGTCTTCATCACTTTGTAGTACTCCTAGGCGGACATTTCTTCATTCTCGTAGGGCACTGTCACATTGCTTCATTTCCTATTTGATAGTGTCATGAATGTTTTTCGTGCACATGTGTTTCAATGTTGTAAAACTTAAATGTTGTTGTTGCCATTGAAATTTAATGAACTATCATGTTTTTGAAATCACAAGCGTGAAGATAACTCTGACAATCTTTTCACGTGTGGTTAATGTGAATCTGTATTACATACAGCTAACACACTGAAATGTGTTTAACTCTCGGGAGGTTAATGCGGAGATTGATCCCGGAGAGTAAATCCACGAGATTTGTTATTTGATTCGCCCCAGAACTATTGTTAGCATTCTGGGCGCGTCGATTGTTCCAAGCATAGATTCCAGAACTGGTTATGTCTGACTGATTGTCATTTTGAGTCTGTACGAGAGATGGCACCTGACGTAGAAGACTTGACTATCATTACAGGACGTGTAGAGGAAGGCAGAAGATGTAACAGTTGGAATGTGAGACATAAGCCTTCCAAAATTGGACAGGAGTGAATGTGAGCATGAGGGAGAGATGAAATGTTTTATTTAAATAAACATGCTTGATGTTAGTATAATATACATGCTTAGTGTACATCTAGAGCAGATACTACAAATATGCGCTTGTTTCTTCATTCTCCAGTTCCCACATTGGGCAGGGACTAGTAGGCATCCATTATTTGCCGACCGTCGAGTGTAACGACCTGCAGAAAGCAGTGAGGACGACAAACTGGAAAAGATAGGCAGGGTCTCAAGCCGAGAACTGTCCGACGGTGAATTCTCCTACTAGGAGTTAAGTATATGTACAAACTGTCATCAATCACACTCCCTCAACTCTACTAGCCTAAACAAGTTCATTTTAATTTCGATTTATTCAAATAAATCATGTTTGATGTTATTACAAAATAGTTGAGTAAATTGTGTACTTAGGTTCAAGTGTCTTTGTGCATATTAGTTTACTTCAGCTAACAAATATTTAAATCACTTGATGGGGGCTTTTCAGTAATGCCAGGAGAGGAGATAAGTCGGAGGGGTTAACTGTGTATCTCGATATTATTACAGTGGGTTTATCCTGATATCTATCTATCCCTTCTCCTACTCCTGTGGATACAAGTACAGCAACTTTCATTTCATGGAACGAGCCACTCGCTGTTTTCTTGGCTATCCAGGACTGTCTAGGATCAACATAGCTTTGATAATAGTCCAGTTTCTCACGTGGGTGGGCATTGTTAAGGTTCAAACCCACACCCTCACTATATCAGTGTATTTACCCACGTGGGCGCGCGACAGACTCCTCCTCAACAAGCATATCGTAAAAGGCGACTAATGAGGGATGTTTCATTGGAAATCAGAGTACATCTGGGTCATTTGAGCCTGTATATAAATAAGCCGAATTTGTAAGACGGATTTACACGTAAAACTCAGTGTGAAAACTATAGAGGAATTATGTTGCTGTCAGTTCCTGGAAAAATATTAAGTAGAATTATTTTGGAAAGATTAAAAGATGCTATTGATAAAATGCTAAGAGATGAGCAGGCAGGTTTTCGGTCAAACAGATCCTGTACTAATCAGATAGCCACATTTCGTATTATAATAGAGCAAAGCATTGAACTGAACTCACCACTTTACATTGGATATATAGACTATGAAAAAGCATTTGACAGCATAGATAGGGAATCTCTCTGGAAATTGATGGGGCACTTTGGAATCCCACAGAAAATTATCAACTTAGTAAAGGCAACATATAAAGACATGAAATGCGAATTCTTCATGAGGGAAAACTAACAGATGCATTTGAAATAAAAACAGGTGTGCGACAAGGATGTCTTTTGTCGCCCCTCTTATTTTTACTGGCTATAGACTGGACTATGAAAACAGTAACTGCTAACACCAAGAATGGAATTCAGTGGACCCCTACAAAACAGCTTGATGATCTGGACTTCGCTGATGATATTCTCCTCTGTCCCATTCACGGAATCAGATGCAAGATAAATTAGATATACTTAATGCGAGATCACAGCAGCTTGGTCTGAAAATCCATAAGGGAAAGACAAAGATAATGAGAATAAATCAGGCAAATAGTAATGTGGTTTCTCTTAATGGCACCCCACTCCAAGACGTGGAGTCGTACACGTATTTAGGCAGTAATGTAGATAAAGATGGAGGAACTGATAGAGATATTAAAATAAGAATACAAAAGGCAAGAGGGGCTTTCATAGCACTAGGAAATTTGTGGAGGTCAAAAGAAATTAAAAGAAATACTAAACTAAAAATTTTTAATTCTAATGTCAAATCAGGACTATTGTATGGGGCGGAAACATGGAGAACAACCAAGGCAATTACTAATAAATTACAGACATTCATTAACTGGTGCAGAATAGAGGGAATTAAATGGTTTGATAGAATAACTAATGTAGAACTTTGGGAGAGAACTAAACAGGCTCCAGTGGATCAGGAAGTGAGGAAAAGACGCTGGCGTTGGATAGGGCACACACTGAGAAAACAGGAGAACAGCATTACTAGAATGTCTTTGCATTGGAACCCACAGGGGCATAGGAATAAAGGAAGGCCAAAAAACACATGGAGAAGAGAGCTGGAGAACGAGGTTAGAAAGATTGGGAGGACATGGGGAGAGCTCCATGCAATGGCGAAGGATAGAACGACTTGGCGTGAGTTAGTTGAGGGCCTATGCTCCATTGGGGGATAGAAAGGCAGAAGAAGAAAGAAGATACGTAAAACTCAAATGCTGGAACAAGACAAAAGTCCAGAAGTGGACGAACAGCCAGCAGTTTCCACAGCCAGGAACGCAAAGAAGAGATCCGCACTGCGACGGATTATGTTCTTAAATTGACCTTAGCTCCCAGTTCAACCCATCCGAAAATCGGCGCCAGATAATGTCCCGAGAAGTAAAGGCGGCCGTCGGTTTGCTGATCCCATCACCCTTCAAGGTTTCATAAGATATAAATTTAGCACTCTGTGCCCACTGGAAGCCATCGTGGTGTTGCGTGCAGACGCTGGTCTGCTAATCTCGGGCCCAAGATTTTGAGAAATGACGTGTCCTGTGCATCTCCGCCATTGCTGTTCCCAAGCCTTTTTGAGAAGAGAAGAGCATGTAACATGGGGCCAGCCAACGCCTTCTCGAGATAGGATCATGGTGATGATGTCATCCCCTTGACGTGACGTCACCATCCAGGGATAACAATACGTTCGTTTTTCACACTGATAGTCCTTTTTTCCCCGGTTCCTTCCCTGCCGTCCCCTGAGTTTTCCATACAACAATTCTAGGAATAAGCTCGAGAACAGAGAGTGTATGCACATACATAATTAACAAGGAAACATTAGTGAAAAATAAAAAAAATTATTAATAAGTATGGATTATACCGGTTTATATAGTCCCTATAATCTCATCTTCTTAAAATGTAATAATGAAAAGTAATAATAGTAAATTCGAGAACTTTTTATTGACAGGTGGGGTGGGGGGACTGACTTGCTTAGGCTGACCACTGGTCTATACACTCACAACACCACAAGCACTACAAGAACAAGTTGCCGTCTCCTACTCAGAACCCCAACAGGACGAAAATCCATGATGTGGCAAGTGTTTTGTTTGTTTTCGTTGACATATGTAGCGTCCATCGAAGATTCAGAAAACAAGCACACGTCTTAAAAACCTCTTGTCTTTCATAGAACTAGGGAAGATAACTAAAGAAAACTAGGATAAAGAACTAAAAATAACTTGGAAAATGAACTTCAGAGAACTAGAAAAAAAAGAACTAAAGAGAAATATTAAAGAGAAATAAAAAGAAATAAGAAAGATAATCAAAGAAAACTAGGAAAGAGAACTAAAGAGAAATGTGTAAGAGAACTAATAAGAACTAGTAAAAGAAAACAAAACTGGACTAAGAAACAGAACTTAAGATAAAAAAAAAAGATAACAAAAGAGACATATAAAAGAAAACCAAGGAAAGCTAGGAAAAAAGCTTAAGGGGTGTAATGGCTAGCAAGGCTACATTCGGCCGTGTGGTCATGTGTTCGAATCCTCATCAAGTTCTTCCCATTTATCTGGGATTTCCAGTAGACCAGCAGAACATGGTACGAAACCATGTCCTAGGACGTAAAGACGGTCTGCATGACCAGATAATTGAGTATCCCTTTATTTAAAGATAGGCGTTAGCACCATATACCCAGGTTTTTGTTTTTCTACCGGTACTGCGCAGGACCGTGACCTTTTTCTAGGGATAATTTCTTTCAGCGTTACATAATTTACGCTTTTTGTTAAAGTCGAGAGGATCGACTTCAATGCACCGGGTTTTATCCCATATAGCCACACAAAGCACAAACTCCTTAGCTCCAGTGACGACCCCAGGGATCTACGTTAAGATTGCACTCGTGAGATGAACAGCGCAGCCGTGAAACGAGAGTGCGACTTCAGAGCGCGAGGCAAAAGGCTTCAGCAGTTTGCCACGAAGACCTACAAAGCACTGCATGTACGCAGTCGCATAATTAATTTTCATCCACAGGACACTTGGCCTGAACACAATTTCGTTTCTAGGAATCCGCAACTGAGAGTGACCATTTCTAGCTCCAGTTTCCCTGAAATTGACTATCCAACAATGTTACGATTTTTTTCATTTTCATTTCCCCGATACTTTTTCTAATGTGTGGATGTTATAGTTTACCAATTCTCTATCTATCTATCTATCTATCTATCTATCTATCTATCTATCTATCTATC
>CAJHNH020006702.1:95000-141920 GCA_905116865.2 Candidula unifasciata | reverse complement strand
TTTCTGTTTTAGTTTTTCTTCTTTCGTTGGCATGAAATAAATTATATCTGCAATTTTGTCTCTAGTATGATTTTCACTGGCTTTTGTAATTCACTAAGCGGCCCGTAAAGTTTGACTTCCACAAGTGTCTCTTTTGGCCAGAAGTTTTGCCTGGAAGCTTTGAATCTGGGACAGTCTTGGAGGATGTGATCTGTTGTCTCAGGTGCCAGTCCACAGGTAAACATGGCTGATTGGCCGATCTTAAATTTGTTGTACATGTGGCAGCGAAGTCGATTGTGCCCTGTTCTAAGGCGAAGGATAATGACTTGCTCTGGTCTGTCCATAATATGGTAATCGTCTTGTGCCAGTTTCGGTGGCATTCTGATTGATTTAATCAATCTCTTCTTCTGTTGTCAAGAAACTGGTATGTCAGGTCGTTCTTCAGTTGCACCTTCCTTAGCTAGTTTATCAGCTCTTTCGTTTCCGGGAACTCCACAGTAGAAAGGTATTCACTGCATTACTAAATTAAAACGGTTGCCTAGTTCGGATAATAGTGTCAGTATGCTTGTTAAATTTCTAGTACCGCTTTTGTATCTGTCAGAAATACCACTGGTTGTGAAAAATACCCTGTATTTAGTAGTTTCTCTACTGCTATCTTGATGGCTTGAACTTCTGCATCAAAGTTGTGACAGTGCTGTTTCTGTTAGTGATTTTCCCATTCATTCCTTCCATATTACTGTTGTGCTAGTTCTCGTCTCTGTCAGGTGTTATTTCTAGAATCAGGCGTGTCCTGATAATTTAGTATGTCATTCTGTCTAATGTGCCTGTGTGGATGCGTGACGTGTGTTTCATCAGGGCTGCTACCTGAAGGGTTTGACACTCAGAGATCCAATAATCTCCGTCTTGATGGCAGGCCAGCATCAAGAGAAGGTTTGACACCCTGAGATCCGATAATCTCAGTCTTGATGGCAAGCCAGCATCAAGAGAAGGTTTGACACCCTGAGATCCGATAATCTCAGTCTTGATGGCAGGCCAACCTCAAGAGAAGGTTTGACACCCAGAGATCCGATAATCTCAGTCTTGATGGCAGGCCAGCATCAAGAGAAGGTTTGACACCCTAAGATCCGATAATCTCAGTCTTGATGGCAGGCCAACCTCAAGAGAAGGTTTGACACCCAGAGATCCGATAATCTCAGTCTTGAGGGCAGGCCAGCATCAAGAGAAGGTTTGACACCCAGAGATCCGATAATCTCAGTCTTGATGGCAGGCCAACCTCAAGAGAAGGTTTGACACCCTAAGATCCGATAATCTCAGTCTTGATGGCAGGCCAACCTCAAGAGAAGGTTTGACACCCAGAGATCCGATAATCTCAGTCTTGACGGCAGGCCAGCATCAAGAGAAGGTTTGACACCCAGAGATCCGATAATCTCAGTCTTGATGGCAGGCCAGCATCAAGGGAAGTTTTGACACCCTGAGATCCGACAATCTCAGTCCTAATGGCAGGCCAGCATCAAGAGAAAGTTTGACACACTGAGATCAGAAGATCTCAATCTGGATGGCAGACCAATATAAACCAAAGGTTTGACACTCTGAGACAGTTTTGATTTCAGAACAATAGGGCCCGAAAGTTTGACACTCTGAAACAGTCTGGATGGCAGACAAACAGGACCCAAAGGCTTGATACCCTGGGATCATAAGATCACAATCTGAATGGCAGACTAACATGAACCGAAGGTTTGACACTCTGAGACAGTCTGGATGGCAGACCAACAGGACCCGAAGATTTGACACTGTGAGATCAGCAGATCTCAATCCCGGTGGCACATCAATAAATAACAACCGAAGGTTTGACACCCTGATCCAGTCTGGATGGCAAACCAACAAAAATCTGAGTATGACACCCTAGAAGGAAGTTATAATTAGGGTTCACGAAACGGCCAATCCTGCCCAGTGTAACCTGCAATTATGTGCGGGGTAAAGATTTCCAATCTGTCTGCGGTGTTAGATAGTGTGTCAATTTAAGCGTATTGTATCAGCATTATGTCATTTACTCCAACATTTGTAGTCTATCTTATAAGCGTTTCTTTTTCGTTAGATCGCATAAAAGCGAAAACACAAATGTATTGGCGAACAGACACGTCACTCGCATGCAGTTTAGGCACTATAAGTGCCTGTTTTGCCTACTGCCTATGACCTTTCCCCCCACTCTCCCCCTACCTCTTTTTTCCCCCGAAAAAAAAATTAACAGCCACTAGTTGTTTCCCCTGTAGCCAAGCCGTTAGAGAACAGGTTCCCACTCCTGTGTCTAGCAGCAGGAAGGTAATTGTCGGGTCTTTGCTTGGAAAGGGGTGATGGGGAGAGAGGAGGATAAGTGTAGAATACGAAATCTCTGGTAGTTGAAGGCTGCCGGTCAGGGATTCTGACACTGGGATATCTGTGCGCCGCCTGCTGGACTGACTTCTTCTTCTTCTTCTTCTTCTTCTTCTTCTTCTTCTTCTTCTTCTTCTTCTTCTTCTTCTTCTTCTTCTTCTTCTTTTTCTTCTTCTTCTTCTTTTTCTTCTTTTTCTTCTTCTTTTTCTTCTTCTCCTTCTTTCTTCTTCTTCTTCTTCTTCTTCTTCTTCTTCTTCTTCTTCTTCTTCTTCTTCTTCTTCTTCTTCTTCTTCTTCTTCTTCTTCTTCTTCTTCTTCTTCTTCTTCTTCTTTCTCTTCTTCTTTTCTTCTTCTTCTTCTTCCTCCTCCTCTCTCCTTCTCGCTACCTGCTCCTGCTCCTGCTTCTTCTTCTTCTTCTTCTTCTTCTTTCTTCTTCTCTTCTTCTTCTTCTTCTCTTCTTCTTCTCTTCTTCTTTTCTTCTTCTTCTTCTTCTTCTTCTTCTTCTTCCTCTCCTTCTCCTCCTCTTCCTCCTTCTTCTTCTTCTTCTTCTTCTTCTTCTTTTTCTTCTTCTTCTTCTTCTTCTTCTTCTTCTTCTTCTTCTTCTTCTTCTTCTTCTTCTTCTTCTTCTTCTTCTTCTTCTTCTTCTTCATCTTCTTCTTCTTCTTCTTCTTCCTCTCCTTCTCCTACTTCTTCTATTTTACTTCTTCTTCTTCTTCTTCTTCTTCTTCTTCTTCTTCTTCTTCTTCTTCTTCTTCTTCTTCTTCTTCTTCTTCTTCTTCTTCTTTCTTCTTTCTTCGTCTTCTTCTTCTTCTTCTTCTTCTTCTTCTTCTTCTTCTTCTTCTTCTTCTTCTTCTTCTTCTTCTTCTTCTTCTTCTTCTTCTTCTTCTTCTTCTTCTTCTTCTTCTTCTTCTTCTTCTTCTTCTTCTTCTTCTTCTTCTTCTTCTTCTTCGTCTTCATACCCTTGATGATGTTTTACCTTTCAGCGTCAGAAAAGAGTGCAGTACTATAACAATAAACTTTAAAATCATTGGCGTTGTATAAAGGCATTAACAGCTTGTTTCCTTTTTAATGTTTTTCTCGGAACCATATAATTCTTTTTTCTTCTGATGGTCACGTGAGTTGTAAATGGCGATGATTTGTCATGTCGGCGACAATTGGAGCAGCAAGAGGGTAAGTGCTGCTAATACTTAATAGGGCACTTAGCGTGAATGTCATATCAGGCTTCATGGGAAAGTGGCATCGGGTTTGTCCCACTGTCCGTGACCTCTAGTATTATTTGTGTAACTACTAGGCTGGAAAGATCATGACACCAAATGTCACGTCAAAAGCTCTGACTGAAATATCTGAACGTATGTACTACATTGGAAGCCTCCGTAGTGTAGCGGCTAGGCGCTTGAATGCTGATCCGAAGGTCGTGGGGTCGAATCAGAACGAGTCAGGACCCAACTTTAGAGTGGTTACCAGGCAGAGTCCTGGAAATTAAAGGCGGTGCGTGATGCTCGGCCACATCACCCACAGAGTGCCGATATGTCTGTAAAATATACGTCTAATACTGTCTTCACTGATGACATCCTCTATGGTGAATTAAAGACGGAGAGAAGATGTCGAGGCTGACCTCTATTACGAGATAAAGATAGTGTAAGCGGGATTTGAATGATACAGGTAATGAGGTTGACTCCTAGAGAGAATAAAAATATCATGGACCGTGTTGTGTGGAGGGCACATCAGGAAGGGACAGAATAAAGGAAGAAATGATTGCAGAAAGGATGAGAGCTAAGCATGTGAGAAGAAACAGAGTAAACACAAATGTTGGCAACAATGGTCTTGAAATCCCTGCTTTCTTTGTGGAAGACTTTTCTTAACCCGGGCAGGTTTTGCTAGTCACACTCGGCATCACCATGGGATGTGAGTCCAATGCCTCTTCATATCGCATTTTGACAATATTGTCTGGAAAGACGAAAAGGTGCCAGCCAATTACTTCCATATACCCAAAACGCGTTTAGGCGTATCATTTACTTCACTTCATTTTACTTTACTGAATGCTCAGTACGCTTGAAGGCGAGAAAAAGTATAATTTCATAACTTCACCTAGACACTGTTACAGCACTTGCCTGGCAGGCTTGTCTACAGGTCCGCTGCCAACTGGCGCAGAGGCGCCGAAATGGGAGCTAAGGCATCCTAAGCCACTCCCCCCCCCCCCCTCCACCCCTTCGGAAAACGTTTTAGAAAATGTGTAAAGAAACCAGCAGCTAGAGCGTAGATGAGAACAGCAAGCTACAACGCAAGAGGCCGAAAAAGAAAAGAGATTGGTGGAGGGAGTAAAAGAGACACTACAGAAACGCAGTATGACTCTGATACAAGCAACGCAACTAGTAACGGACAGGAAACGACATTTAACTCCTCTCAACGACGCTTTGCGGTATTGGCAGCTGGACAAACGAAAAAAGCGACTTATTTAAAATTATCTCCGTTTGTTTCCCGGGGCTCCTTTGTGAAAGAAAAAAAAAAAGATCTACTGCCTTCCTAACAAGCGTGTCGTAAAAGTCGACAAATTAGAGTTTCCCTCGAAATCGGTACGCATCTGCATGACAGGCAAGAAACAAGTAGTCTGAATATAAATAAGCCAGATTAGTAAAACAAATGTGCACGCAAAGCTCAAATTCTGTGACAAGATTGAAGTCCATAAATTGACGGACACCAGAACTTTCTAAAAGAGTTGACGGCATGTGATCGCGAAGAATCAGAAGATTTAATATTAATAAAACACGGATTGTTATATATATATATATATATATATATATATATATATATATATATGTGTGTGTGTGTGTGTGTGTGTGTGTGTGTGGGTGTGTGTGTGTGTGTTCTTGAGGTCCCCATCACTCATAACATATAAAAGGGGGCTAAGACCCCCACCCATCCCTACCCGAGTACCTGAAGTGGCGTGAGAGATCTGGCTGTCCTGGTTAATTCTGAAAATTAATTTGGCTAGAGATTCAATCCTATGCTGGCCACTATGTTGTCGTGGCGCTGCCCAAAAAGTCAACCGTTAGCAAATTTCAACATAAAACTGCTCTTCTATTATCCTCCTTCTCCTCTATTACTACTTCTTCTTCTTCTTCTTCTTCTTCTTCTTCTTCTTCTTCTTCTTCTTCTTCTTCTTCTTCTTCTTCTTCTTCTTCTTGTCCTTCGTCCTCTTCTTCTGACATACGTTTAATGACAGAAGGATCCAGAAAAAGAAGAAACAGGAGCAAATTGAAGAAATGCCATTCAGCCCTATAGAACAGCTACATTTAGGCACCCGACTGTTGTCAAGTAATATGCCGTCCAATGTGGGTGCGTGTGTGGGTTAAGAAATCTTGTTCTTATCTCCTGTATTTTTGTATCTGACTTGTAAAGTATATAGTTTTATCTAAGTATACTTCAACAAGTCTTAACTCTGTTTTTTTTAAAAATCTAAATGTTGAAATGTATGGTTTCACCCCAGTGTTAAACCAAAGTACTTGTGATGCTTCTGACTTGTATTGGGTGAAATCTTGTTTTATTTTCCGTAGACCTACGTTTAAAGCATAGCAGAGTAAAACCTACCCGATACTTCAACGATATCTATACTGTTGAATCCCCTTTCTTCACGTCTATCGTACGCTCAACGGTTACATTGATCCTGTCAGGTGATATAAGCCTAATCTATGCCTCATCATTAACAGCATTGTTTTTTTTGACCATTTAACCGTTTCCAAACAGCCGGTCAGGTGTCAGAATGTATTTGCCTCCGGATTAAATTACGTTTCATCCTGTCATTCTATGCTTTGTTTACATTATTTTAACGCATCCAGTCCTTACTGATGTTCTCTTATTGGTTTTCACAACCATTCTCAACTAACACCACTTCATTTATGTTATCTTTTCTTCTGTCGGGTTTCTGAAGCTGACTAGTCCGATGGATTATTTTTTTCTTATCTCATCTTGATTTTCTGGTACCTTGCGGTTGCGATGTTGCGTGGTGGAATGGTGCGGCATGCAGTTCAAGCCGCAGATATCAAGAAGTTTGTTTATCCTTAAAGTTGAAGTGGCGGCAACCAGTTTCATGGTGGCAAGGACAAGGATCCCCACTTTTCTTTAGGAACCGGTGAAGAACCAAGGCCGCGTCTACGATTCGAAGTTATCTGATAAAGCGGAGTCCGGCGTATACATGAGTCACTGGCTACATGCCTGTTGACAATCGAGCAATGCAGGCTGATCGGGACGTTCAAGGTTTGGTGTCTCCAGTTCATACTGATTGCACAGCTCCTTTGGCCACTGCTGGTGTGGGAAATAAGCATGACTGCAGTCGGCACTACGGAGACAAAAATCATCACAGCCATGAGAAAGTAGCTTAGAGCGCGGCCTTGTCTTACCGATGAAGCTTTTTATTGTAAGCAGTCTAAGCTGGTACTTCCGTTCAAATCGATAACCGAAAAGTTTAAAGTAGGCAAGGTAAGACTCGCGATGATGCTACGCGAGTCTTCAGACACCACAGTGGCGGCTGTCCAGCCCACTCTAAAGACAGGTACGAAATGGAAGGTTTTTGATGTGATGGAATCTGCTCAGAAAGCATTGAAATTGAAGGTTGTCATGGGTTACACACAAACCTATCGACGCGGCCTCGGCCAAAAAAACACAGTCATGGTAATGCAGCAGATAAGGCACATCGAAAATGAGACTTGGGTCCAAAAAAGCAGACCAACAGTCGCAGCATGGCCAATGGATCGGCATCGAGAGCGCTTTGCCGCGAATACTCACATGGAGTGAGATCTGACGAATGACCCCACTGCGGCTGAGCTTTGTCATAAGATCTGTTTATGACGTGTTACCTTCTTGCGAAACATGTCCACTGTGCAGAGATAAGCTGAAGCTCGAGCACTTATTGTCCGCTTGCAGAAAAGCTATAGGCCAGGAACGATATATATGGCGCCACAATAAAGTCCTGAAAGAGCTAGCGGAGACTGTGGATAAAGTCAGGATGAGGGCCAACGCTAGGGCCAGTCCTGTTGTCTCCCCATGCGCATCTTCTAGGCTGGGCAGGTCTCTTAAGGTATAGTCAACAAGGTCGCATACGCTTCAAAAATACTTTACTGTTTGAGGAAATGGTTACTGGCGGTCAACCTGCTTGGTTTCAAAAAGTACCCATAATCAATTCGAAAGAAACCAGTCTTGGTTGTGCACTCTGTGGAAAAACGCCAACTCATTCTGATAGAGCTGACCGTGCCGTACTATTCTTGGATGGAAGGGTAATCACATATACAAGCTCGAAAAGTACTGTTATCTGATGGCCGGTCTGAGGAAAATGACGCGTACACAGTAAAAATCTTCGCCGTCGAGGTAGGCGCAAGAAGGCTCATCTCCACTTCAATTTACAATGTATTAAAGAACCTGGGCTTGCGGGGGGGGGGGAGCGTAAACGGTCACTAAAACAACTGGGTGGAGCTACCTAAAGGGCTTCGAGCAGGCTTTAGACGCAACGGAACATCGTGGGGGATGGGCCTCTGTAGACTAGTCCGAGCCCTAGTGGAAAAGAGCTTTTTATCCCTTAAAGACAAAATGTTCAAGAAATGTCTGCTAGTGTCCCTCTGCCAATTGCTTAAGTCTAACACCTGTCCGATGAGCCAGCTGTAAGATTGTCACTCTGGTCGTGATGGTAGAGGGCCTAATTTGCTACCGCAGCGAGAATCTATATAACAACAAATCTAGCGATACCTGTTGCAAAGTCACCATGTCTTCTTGTCCTTGTCGAACATCAGATTAAGTGTAACAGGGGAAGATCGAGGCCTGACTTCATGAACCAGGTCAAACGCCTTCAAAAATTCTACAGGAAATTGGTCAAAACAACCGTCTACGAGGGATCATTATACTGATGATCGGTGGACTCCTGCAGTACATGCTCCCCTGTCGATTTCTTATTATTGCTGAAATGTACCTGTCTGTGTGCTTCGTAAATGGAGATTCCCTTGGACTTTGTTATTCCCATGGATTGCACTTGTCAATTGGCCCTCTTATAACTTGCCCGTGGGTCCCAAGAGCAACGAGCCTCATGCTAATCTGTGTATGTCACGTGACTTACCCGAAATAAAAATATATTTGACATTTAAATTATTTGTATTAAATATAAAACCGAAATATATTTCTCTTCGCCACCTCTAGTCTCTCTCTCTCTCTCTCTCTCTCTCTCTCTCTCTCTCTATCTCTCTCTCTCTCTCTCTCTCTCTCTCTATCTCTCTCTCTCTCTCTCTCTCTCTCTCTCTCTCTCTCTCTCTCTCTCTCAAGTAAAATGAACACAAGTATCATACTGCTGTTAGAAACACTGGCCTCAGATAGGCCTTATAAAGTGTGTGGCATTCACCTCGCAAGTAGACAACAGTGGAAGAAACTATACTTTACCAGTCATATACTGTCTCCTAGTTAGATCTTTAACTCTTTCAGTTAACAACCATTAATTTAAATCGCTTAATCTTTTAACCAATAATTTAACAAATATTTTACTCTGGAGTTAAGCTGATTTTAGAACCGACATCAAAGCCCCCATGACATTTTCATAAGAACTTCATCCACATCTTCAGCAGCCAAAGCAATGTTCCAATTTCGTGGCAACAGTAGCAGTTTGATTATATGTTTGTCTTGCATTGTCTCTTAGTATCAAGCTTAGGACAGATCGACTAATTGAACTCTTAACTGTATCATTATTTCCGTACCTGTTGCAGATATCACTCGTCTCCATTCATTTCTCTGGCTGGCCTTATCTTCACAATTTGTGACACCAGTTGTTTGCAGGTCTGGCTGGACATTACCTCTTCAACTTCTTTTTTGTCTGCCTCGTGGTCTACGCTCATTCCTCTTTCATGTGTATACAGTTTTTAACTTCTCTGTACTTGGAAATTGTCACCAACAGCTTAGTTAATGCAGGAAAGCTGCATAAGCTTTCAACAAAACCAATCGTTCCATGTTGTCAGCATTAAGGCCGTGTATACAGAAGCGGGTGTAAGGTAACTACTATTCGTATTCGGCCCGATCGCAACTATTCGTCCGAATACCGAATAGTCAATAGGTCCACTATTCGGCCCCAAAGCGAATACGAAGCGAATATTCGGTACAGCCCTAATAAATATGGTGATCGTTACACCCTCACTAAGGCATTAAAGAGAAACCACTTCTTTTTCTTTGCGTTAACTGGCTGTAAACTCCGGCGGATAGTTTTGATTATGTGTAGCCAGCTGTTTCAACGAACGAAACTTAAAAAAGCTTACATAATTGGTGATAGTAAAGTAAGATTTGTCACTGAGCATTTGCAGCTGCAGTCTCAGAGTATAATCGTAGTGGTGCCGTTTTTTACGCATATAGAAGAAGGATAACGCATAACAGGAGGAGTAAAAGAGCGAGAATATAAAAACCGAGAAAGGGAAGAGAAGAAAAGGAAGGATGCGACGGAAAATAAGGAGAAGAAGAAGAAGAAGAAGAAGAAGAAGAAGAAGAAGAAGAAGAAGAAGAAGAAGAAGAAGAAGAAGAAGAAGAAGAAGAAGAAGAAGCAAAGGGAGGAGGAGATGGAGATGGAGAAAAGACGCGAAAGAACAACTTCAAAACAAGCCTTCATAATGACTGGACATAAAAACAGACATTCGTAATTTACATAACTGAAAAGCCTGTTTAATCAAGAAAATAACGAACTAGTGCAGTGAAAAACTTGAAGGATCCTTTAATGTGCAATAGGTACACACGCAATAAGGGCGAGGGCGAAGGTAAGTACAAGTAATAAAATACAACGACACACAAAAAGGTTCTCATGTGTTTATAACAGAGATTGAAAACTGTATACTTGAACTGTGGTCTGTAGTCTGGGAACTGGGAACTTTAGAGCTGCCGGTGGTTTCCCCTGGTGATATGTTTAAGGTGAAATGTCTTCGGCTGGGAGAAATGTTTATATCCGTGTATGTTTACGTAGGTTGCATAGTCTGTTGTTTCTTTTATCTTTCTATAATCGTGGTTTTTGTGTTTCTTTCAAAACCACCGATTTAACGAACTGCCTTTTTTCTGTAATTGTCTGCATGTCTATACATCTGTCTGTTCTGTCTTTTTGTCTGTGTGACAGCGTGTCTGCCTGCTGCCTTCTGATGGGCCGTAGAAAAGTCCAGATGGGTCGCCAATAATGACTGCCTGCTCACGTAACTGGGTCGGGTAATTAGTTTTCCTCTACAAGGATTGCAGTCTGTATGATGAAAACATCAGTTGTAAGAAAAGAACAAGTTCAAATACCAGAAACTCGGTTTTACTGCCTTAAACAGTTTCTTAAAAAAAAAAAAAACACACACACACACACACACACATAGAGAAATCAAGTCAATGGTATTACAGCGCTTCGACTCTCGGAACAACGTTCGAGTCACATATATCCTAAATAACCTGCTTTCTACATTTGTTTCTGTTTTTGATTAGCCCCCAGATGGGCCACAAAACAAGTTCCACTATTTTGGTGGACCTCAGATGAAAAAAAAAGGTCGACATATTCGACATATGCTTCGTTAATTCTGTCCGTATTCCATAGTTGTGGATTTCAAGCTGTACAATAAACATGGCCAAAAAGTCACCTTTTGGGGGGGGGGGGGGGGGGGGGGGGGGGGGGGGGGGGGTGCCTAGCTGACCATGTTCTTGGTGCACTTGTATTCATGGCGAGGCGCATACGCAGTCTGGAGTTGACAGGTTAGATTCCCGGCATGGTAACTATAGCTTTTCGAATTTTATGTTGTCTAGTGTGTTCTTCTATCTTTCTACTTCTTTCTATGACTGTTACTTGATTTATATAAAAAAGGTCAAGGAGCACTGTGCTACAGTATGTCTGCCTATATCTGTGTTTGCATTCCTGTCATTCTGCGCTTCTGTATGTCGGAATATTTGCATATCTGTCTATTTTCTTTTCTGTGTGTCTCTTGATGTGTTTTTTTCTGAGACACTGCGTATATCTGATGGCTCATGAGTCAGTTTGTCTATTGTTTGAGAAGAAAAGCATCGAGAAAGAGAGCTGCTCGTTTAATACGATTTCATCAGTTTAATAAAAACATCGAATATGTCAAACTCTTGTCCTAGCAGAATACACGAAGTTATCTTTACTGGCACGTTTGTTGTTATCTGCATACAGGCACTAGATAACAGGTAATGCGCGAAGTAAGTGGGCTAGTTAGTTAGTTAGCTAATCGACAGATTTTCTTCACTGCACATCGGACAAGTCCATAAACGCTCGGATCATATCTTCAGCATATCCCTCAGCGTGTAGCCACTAATAACACCAGTTTAGTATTGGTTTAACATTCTTCTTTGGTTACCTGTATAGTCTTCATGTTTGACGACACCTGTCTTTGACATGAGGTATTTTAAGCCAAAGTCGTCTCTCGAATCATCTTCTCGTCCTGCCTGTTTGAGAGCATTGAGAATGTCGACCCGATTCATTGCTTTCCCTGTACCTACCGTAGCGCTGCCAGCAAGCCAGTTCCCTCGTTCCTTCCCTCTTTTCCCAGAGTGTTCTAGGACAAAAATGAAACAACTCCTATCAGACGAGATTTCCTCAGCGACTCCAACCGTTTTCTTCGAATCCTTTCCTTGTCTCTTTCTTCCTAGGCTACAAAAGCGAAAGCTACGGAAACACTCAAACTGGACAAGGAAGATATTTTGAAGACCATATATATGCACGACTGCTGACAGAAGACACGAGATTAAACGAAATAACATGTGCAAGAATGTGTGAACAAGGAATTAAGTGTGGTTCCGGCAACAAGGGACTGATGAGAGGAAGAGAACGCCGCGTGCATAATCAGTGGGCTGCGGGAACAGTTAGCTGCTCAGTTAGCTCCTGTTAGAACCTCTAGAAATGTGCTGCGAGAGGACGGAGCATCTATGGGTATGCCCGGTGTGCTATGATGTCGAGCCTTAAATCAGTAAATCTTCTTAAACATGCTTATGACATCACTCAAAAAGCACGCAGGGGTAAAATGCCGTATCTCTAGCCACGTCATTGCTTTTGCTACCGCCATCACCTCCATGTCAGACTATATGTAGAGGCAAAAGCCTCGCTATATACACGAGTGCGCCCCGTTAAACATATCTATCCGCTATCTTTATGGTTGCGCCCCGATAAAGATATCTATCCGCTATTTACATGAGTGGGCCCCCGATAAAAATATCTATCCGCTATCTATATGTGTGCGCCCCAATAAAGATATCTATCCGCTATTTACACGAGTGCGCCGCGATAAAGATATCTATCCGCTATTTACATGAGTGTGCACCCATAAAGATATGTATCCGCTATCTATATGTGTGCGCCCCAATAAAGATATATATCCGCTATTTACATGAGTGCGCCTTGATAAAGATATCTATCCGCTATCTTTATGGGTGCGCCCCGATAAAGATATCTATCGGCTATTTACATGAGTGCGCCCCGATATAGATATCTATGTGAAGTGATATCATTGTGAGTTTTCGACGGGCTGTAAGAGGGATGATTTGCCTCTGCCTGTCTGACAGCTAGTACCTCGCTTTGGTGTTAAATGTTGCTGCTGCAAATATGACTCCCATAACCACTATCACTACCACTATCACCAAAGCTGCTAGTGCTACTACTATTTACAATTGTCTTCTTCTTCTTCTTCTTCTTCTTCTTCTTCTTCTTCTTCTTCTTCTTCTTCTTCTTCTTCTTCTTCTTCTTCTTCTTCTTGTAGTCAACATAGTTTGGCATTGTTCAACATGCTTTCGACAGCTCCTTTTCTTGCATGTTGTCAATCATTTTTAGTCCAGTTCGTTTTATTCCGCTAGCTTGCCAAGTTGTAAATTTGATATATTTTCCCCCTCTAGGAGATTGCCACCCCTGCAGAGAAATTTCTACACACTACCTTCCCCCGAAGCCCATTTCTGAAATAAGAGTTCTTGTACTGAGGTGCACCCATCTCACCTGTACCGCCATGTACGCGACCACCCGAATGAACATCACAAGTAAGACATTTTTCTTATCAGACAAAACACGCTAGATACCTTATCAGCGTCTCATAATTTACGTCCAGAATAAATCTTCTCTCTGCCTTTTCCCTTTCACGCCCAACGTAGTAAAACGGTTTCCGTACGCTCAACAGTATATCCGCAAACACTTCTCCTTTCTTCTAATTTTATTCTTTTCAAGTTCACTAGCTCGGTTTTGAACCTGCACAACTAGCTCAAACCTGCTTGCTTGTAGTGTCTTAGATATTTAGTTGTGTATCCTTTACAGGACGTTGCAGAACCAACTCTAACAGCACCTGGCTGTTGTGTGGTTTCTCTAGGCAAGTTACATCCAGTAGTTTGCCAATCCCACTGGACGGTCGGCTTTCTTGATACTGGCATCCCGGCATTACGAAGCGATGCGTTCGCATCGACTTAGCGACAGAGCCGACAGTGTCTTAGATACATATCTGAAAAGCCTTGTAATACATTTCATTATAATTCGGAGCCGCTATGGCGTAGCTACTAGTAGCTCGCTTGCGGGTCGGAAGGTCGCGGGTTCAGTTGCTTACAGAGCGGGACTTGAAATGAAAAAAATTAACTCTCTGGTCGATCCCAGCCATAAATAGATACCGGGGCAGTCCTGGAAGTAAAGGCGGTCAACCTGATGTTGAACACATCACCCACCGAGTGCTAAATGGTCTATAAATATAAAAGGGCTAGCCTAATGTGCCCAGTATGCGTGAAGGCGTGGAAAATGGTCGTTTTCTTATTTATCGTAAGCGAAACAGAAAGTGGAATAATATCATCATGTTTCTTATTCTGTACCCGGTTCTGTGGGTTAGAGGTCAGTGAAATTGTTTAACAATGCAATCCTCGACTTTTCCAGGGCTCGATTTCCTCAATAGACTGCCCGTGCAGTTACAACGTCAGATTCTCAAACGGGAGTCACGGGTTCGACTCCCGGTAAGGTGATAGAGATTTTCTGTCGGGAGCAAAATTAAATATCCTTACCTCTGTAGTCCGTGGCGCCAGCTCTGGCCACGAAGCTCTAAGTCCTCAGACTCACGGTCTCTTGTCTACGCCGCCCTAAAAAGTGGCACCTACAAATAGTAGTGAAGTTAGATTCCCTCAGTGGGCTGTTTGAGCGAAAGACCATTCTCCTGGCTTTGACTGTGGTACGAGAATCGTATCGTGGAAAATATTTGTAGCCTCCTCACGTGATATTCCCATAGTTAGCCACATAGACACATTGCAACCAACCTACATTTTGAAGACGGCACAATTTGTTTTCAATATTCCCGTAAAGTGAAGGTAGTGTCCGCCTCTAGAAGTTGTCAGGTTCGAATACCAGCAATTTGTGCCAGAACCTTTGTTTTCTAATTCACTCGGCTGCAGATGGGAAGGTCGTAGGTTCGGTTCCTGACGAAGGCCGTATTTAAAAAAAAAAAGGACCTTGGCTCCCAGGTCGACCCAGCCTTGAGTGGGTACCAGGTACAGTCCTGGGAAGTACATCACCCACCAAGTGCCGTTTGGTCTATAAAATCAAGGTCTAGCCCTATATTCCCAATACACATGAAAGGTCTGGAAAAGGGTACTTTACTTTTTTTTTCTTCTAATTATGGTACACAAATTCGCATGCGTCTCTGAAAAGATAGAAAAATCTCCAGTACAACGAGAATAGCTTGTGTACAATAAGAATGTCCGAGGTTGAAAATAGCACAGGTAGGCCACAAAATCACTATTTGGGCAAGGACACTATACAGTTGAACCTGTGATTACATGGTTTCCTGTTGTAGCAAAATTGTTAGGGAAAAAATAGAGACGTTAAGTTGGGACCCGTTATCTCAGATAGAACCTTCCTATGGGAATTGAGCCTTTTCCAAATGCAGGCTGAAGTATGACATGCTGACCTTTGAGGTGCATAACTTCGACAGAAGAACGAAGACGACGACGACAAAGAAGAAGAAGAAAAGAAGAAGAAGAAGAAGAAGAAGAAGAAGAAGAAGAAGAAGAAGAAGAAGAAGAAGAAGAAGAAGAAGAAGAAGAAGAAGAAGAAGAAGAAGAAGAAGAAGAAGAAGAAAACGAAGAAGTAGTAGTAGTAGTAGTAGTAGTAGAAGAGAAGAAGAAGAAGAAGAAGAAGAAGAAGAAGAAGAAGAAGAAGAAGAAGAAGAAGAAGAAGAAGAAGAAGAAGAAGAAGAAGAAGAAGAAGAAGAAGAAGAAGAAGAAGAAGAAGAAGAAGAAGAAGAAGAAGAAGAAGAAGAAGAAGAAGAAGAAGAAAAAGAAGAAAGAAGAGGAAGAAGAAGGTGACAATGACAACAGTCACGTCAGAAGAAGCAGTAGCAACAACAAAATAATAACAAAGGAAGAAGAAATGAGAGGGAGGAGGAGAATAGCAAGGGGGGGGGGGGGGGGAACGGATAATATTCAACATCCACATCTCAGTTCTCGAGCTTCCGGTAGATTCAAAGCCACACCACAACCAAAAGGGAATGAACAAGCGATTGCATTATCCTCACCCTTAGAAGCAACACATCCAACAAATATTGTATGCGTGTGCACTTAGACCTCTGCTCCCTTTCCCACGATCATACACAGACCCAACTTTTTAATTCCAAGATACAATTATACATTCATCATATAACGAACACAAAAATGCGAAACTGTCTTGACGTAGCTCGATTTAACCGCCTGTCTCTGTGGTTCACACAAAAACTTCCATTGTGCATGACTGGCCCGTACATATCATTATATTCGCTTGCGTTTCATTGCTGACTTTCTTTTTTCTCATGTTGGTGTCAAATTCGCGCTTTCTTTTCAAAATCCGTTCTTGTGAAAGTGTAATTGGCTGTTGGCTGAGATTTCAGACGCTTATCTCTTCTCCTTCTTCTTTGTTCACATGCTGAAAGCTGCGGCGGAAAGTCGTGGTGGCTTGTCCACTAGGACTCTGGATTTGTGCCTGAGTTTTGCGTGTACATCCGTTTTACTGGTTTTTTTTGTGTGCGGCTGGTTGTTCTTTGCCGCTCGGCCAGATGCACTCCGACTAGGATGGAAGCTCTCAATTAGTCGACATGCTTGTTTTTTGGGAGACAGCGAGTCTATTTTTGCTCTCGCCACAATGGGCTTTCGAAACCCACACGGTGAAGACGCTTGTGACGCGAACCCTTTAACGTAGCGGTTCCCAAACTTTTCTGAGTCGCAACCCCATCAAATGGAGGCAAAGTGGCCAGCGACCATGTAATTTATAAATATATATATTTTTTAAATAAAGTAATTAGAAACACTTTATCCCCGTGTGGGTTCCAGTGCCCTATTGTAGGAAAAACAAGAATAGAGACACTGCCTACCCAAAAGCATGTCGTAAGAGTCGACTAATTGGGAGCTTCCTTCTAAGTCGAAGTGCATTTGGCTGAGAGGCAAGGAACCAACAATCTGCATACAAATTAGTCAGATCTGACAAACGGATGCATACACAACACTCAGGTTCTGAAACAGGACTGCAGTCCAGAAGTGGACGAACAACCAGAACTTTTCGCCAGAGTTTACAGAGGTGAATGCGAAGAAGACGAAGAAGAAGAATCCTTCTAAGTTACTTCAATGTATTGGTCTATCTGCAGTACTCCAAGACGCAAGTCTTTTGTTTTCTGTTTTTAAAATTTGCATAGCTCACCATGTCGACTCTGTGGCTAAATCGATGAGAACGCGTTGGTTTCGACAGTGGTATCAAGGGGCCGACCGTCCAGGGGCAATGGCAAACTACTGGACATAAATTTGCCTAGAGAAATCACACAACAGCCAAGGGCTGCTTGGGTTGGTTCTGCAACGTCCTGTAAAGAATACGCAACTAACCATAGTAATAGTATAGCTCACCATTAACCGGGGACTCCACAAAAAACTCTCCGCGACCCCTCTGGGGTTGCAAGATGTCATAGCCCTGTGGGACAGAGTATAGACAATACGACGTGTAACTTCATGTTTGTGTTTGACGGACCAAAAAGTGCACCAGCGGTCAGCCAGCTGAATTGACGACATGGGGAAAACCCGAGATGGCTTGAACGCTATTGCAACGTCACGTTTTACCCGAAACTGAACGGAGAGAGGAGAGCGGTTAGAATGGACGTGTGAGGCTGAAGACATTTAGAGACGTGACTGTAGTTTGTTAGGAATTGAAAGATAGGTTGTATTAGAGTTGTCGTCATATGTGTTTGTTAGCTGTTGGTATTCCTCGTGTGCTTATAGTATACTAAGACAGTTGTGTTGGGTTGTATCATGCTTAGGTAGGTGTTCTTGTCCCTGGGTTATTAGGGTTTAGCTGCGTTTTGTGCTGGCGTTGACATTGCCCGCTAATACTTGAACCACTCACCCTACGTGTGCCACTGAGTCTCGCATGGCGAAGAGCTGCACTACAGGAGGTGGAATCGTGTCCTCTGGTACATCCATGGGAATGGCTCGGGGTGGATAAGTAAATATAAATGCTGCCACTGCGGGAGTTTCGGATAAGGGACTGTCCATAACTGTGGAGGTTGCTTTAGGTTGTGTTGTTCTTTGTTCATTAAAGATGATGTGTGTGCTCCATAGGTGTGTGTTTTGAGTGTGTTCTAGTATAGTGTGTCTGTCACAGGGCCGTACAACGAGCCCTAGTTAATTAGCTTAGATACCAGGTCCTTGACACAACCTGTAGGTTGGAAAACCGCCACCTAACGAAAAATCTGCCCCTCTTTCCCCACTGAAATTCACCGGAACATAGGGGTTCAGGCACATTGTCTACCCTTCCCACCCCTACATATTTTTTAAAGATAGACAGCCACCCAGCCCCACCGTTCTCATTGAAAATATGTAGAGTGTCTAGGCATAAAATATATATTTAAAGTATTTATACATATCATATTATTATAAATTTATTCTTAGATTTAACTGCCGTCCAGAAATTATTAACAATAACAATTATTACTATTACACATATAAACTAAGCTAGAGATCCCTTAAGGTCCACCTGCTGCATTTGCTCTTATGTGCTTTTATCCCCCGCCACTTCAAATAACTTCCTTATTGTAGTACTAAAGTCTCTTCTCTGCCTTCTTCTTCTGCTGCTGCGTTGGTTCTTTACATAAGTGGGGACACGCCGAGTTTTGGTTTAAAGCTGAGTTGTGATATGTAAGTAGAAAAATAGGAAGAAGATGATCATACACTACCAAAAAAAAAACACCTTATTCTATCTTAACTGGTGTCAATTCTTAATCAGTATCTCAGTATGGCAACACGTTAACTCGCTTGTCTGTAAATTATTATTTCCTCTCAATACCATACGACTAGAACACAAAGCCGTCTTGTTCTTGTGCTTGTTCTTCTGCCTCTTCTTTTTCTTCTTCCTTTTCTTATTAAAGGGTGGTTGACACATTACATTGTGGATTACAGCTAGATTACGATATCAAAGAAGAAAAAAGAATAATAATAAGAAAAAGAAAAAGGCAATGCACAATCGTACACTCTATTATTATATCTTATTGGTGTTTCTTCTATATTTTCATCTCGGTATGGCAACCCGTTACCTCATATATTTATATCTATGTTAATTATATTTAAAAATAAAAAAAAATAAAAACCCACTACTCCACAAATTCATTTCACACGTTGCTGAGAGAGAATAATTCTCCCATTTCTTTTTGACACAAAGCTCTAGTGAATTATTTGTCGTTTGCAGTGCACGCCTGGGCGAGGCTCACGCGTGCGCTGTATTGCCTGCATCGCAAGGTTGAGTGATTTGTAAATAAAACATCTCTAAGCCTGAATGCTGTGACTAAACGCAATATTACAACTTTGGGTGGCTCGTCTAAGAAGCGTGACTTAGGGACAGTCGCATCGTTGGACGGGTCGATGCATTCTTGTTGTTCTTCTCGTTTACCGGCTGTAAACTCCGGCAGAAAGTTTTGTTTGGCCGTCCACCTCTGGACTTTAGTCTTATTCCAGTACTTGGATTTTTCGTGTACATCCGTTTACAGATCTAGCTTATTCGTATACAGTTTGTTCCTTGCGCTCTGATTTTCAAGAAAACCTGTAATTAGTAGACTCTTACGACATGTTGTTAGGAAGGCAGTGGGACTATTCTTGTTTTTTCCCCCACAATCAGGCCCCGGAAATCACACAGGGAGCGTTGTTGTTAACCTTGTGGATTTTCCAAAGTGGGGATATAGGGCATAGTAGTTTACAAGGCAATGTAAAGTTAGTAAAAGTGAAATCAGTTAAACAAACATCAAACTCCACTGTGGAGTGAGCATGGGATGAGACTTCTAATGATCCGACGAAGTGTATTTCCAAAAAAGTCTCAGTCTCTCGATTTTCTAGACCAAGGATATTCAGCTAAATTTACTCAGGGGCCAATATTTTGAAAAATGTGAATTGTCACAGGCCAAAAGCCAATGCACCAGCATATAGCCATCCAATTTTACAATACAACTAGTAAATAATACTAATAATAATAAATGGTAAATAAGGAATAAGGGGACTGCGTAGTCTCGAGGAAAGGTGTCTGCCTCGAGTGCCAGGAGTTCTGGGTTCAGTCCCCGGTAAGGACTGCGATTTTTTCCCGTGACTTGTAGTAATTTTTCCTGGTCTCTGGGTAGTGAGATCGGACGCCCGTGTGCATTGCTGCGCACATAAAAATTCTTTGCCAGTTTGACATTGAAAAAAAGTATCCTAAGGGCGCTGCCCGGGCCAAATTTGGAGTTAAAAATCTACCCAAAGTATTTCAGAATTCTCGCCGGTGCTACAGAGCCTGTGCACTGTGATGAGCTTTTTCGGACTCAGACTTGAGTTAGAAGAAGAGAGGAGCACTTTTGGGTTACTACCTGTGTCCTATGATGTTAATCCGCTGTTCAAACTTTAAACTGAGGACTAAATTTGGCCAACGAACTGCCAGTTCAATAGTCCTGCTCTAGACACTCGCTGTAGCGGAATCAGCTGTCACAGGACACCAGTGTGTCTTTCTTCTGTATTAAACTGCAAGATCACGTGAGTTGCGTATCTTTTACAGGAAGTTGCAGAACCAACTCCTTCATTTTTCTGGCTGTTGTGGTTTTCCTAGGCAAATTTACGTCCAGTAGTTTGCCGTTGCTTACTGGACGGTCGGTTTCTCGATACCACTGTCGAAACCAAGGCGAGGCAACGTCAAAGGGTATTAATTATATGGATCGATACTGGGGGGAACCAATGTAACGTTTTTCAACAGCCAGGCCTATATACGTTCATTAAACTTGTGTAGGGTGGAAGGGTATGGAATAGTATGATAGAATCAGTAGTGTGTATATTATGAGAAAACTATACAAATGTTACCTAATCGATCCATGAGACAGACAGACAGACAGACAGACAGACAGACAGACAGACAGACAGACAGACAGACAGACAGACAGACAGACAGACAGACAGACAGACAGACAGACAGACAGACAGACAGACAGACAGACAGACAGACAGACAGACAGACAGACAGACAGACAGACAGACAGACAGACAGACAGACAGACAGACAGACAGACAGACAGACAGACGGACGGACGGACGGACGGACGGACGGACGACGGACGGATAGACGGACGGATAGGATGGATGATAGATGGATGGATGGATGATAGATGATAGATAGATAGATAGATAGAGATAGATAGATAGATAGATAGATAGATAGATAGATAGATAGATAGATAGATAGATAGATAGATAGATAGATAGATAGATAGATAGATAGATAGATAGATGGATAGATGGATAGATAGATAGATAGATAGATAGATAGATAGATAGATAGATAGATAGATAGATAGATAGATAGATAGATAGATAGATAGATAGATAGATAGATAGATAGATAGATAGATAGATAGATAGATAGATAGATAGATAGATAGATAGATAGATAGACGGTAGATAAATGCATATGAATGATAGATTGGATAGATAGGCTAGCATAGATTCCAGATAGAGAAGATGGATCTGATGGATAGATAGATGGATCAGATAGATGCTGATAGATGAAATGATAGATAGATAGCCTAGATAGATAGATAGACAGATAGATAGACTAGATAGACTGTGTGCCCAGATAAATTGAGCAGATGCAGATAGCATAACTTTATCAAGTGGTATATCATGTATAGATAGATAGATAGATAGATATTGGTTTGGATGTTTAGTTTTACAGTTGGATGGATAAATGCATGGATGAATGAGTGATTGGATGGATGGATGGTTGGCTTTATCATACCTCCTCAGTTCACGGTTAGGAGAAACCGAGCAATCCAGTTTATGTTTTGGCCCCGACTAAAAAAAAAAAAAAAAAAGAAAAAAAAAAAAAAAAAAAAAGAACAAAACTAAGTACAGCAAAGATGATGACGCTCTCCCTCCCAGTGAGTGGGTGACAAGTGCTGATAAAAATAACCACAGGCATTCATGAAATTTAATGTTGGTGCTTTGGAAGACCAGGCAGGTGCAGTGCCGGTTCTGAGCCTCGACAGAAATCCACCCCCAGCTACTGGAGCCTGTCGTCTTGTGGAGTGAGGCTAGATTGACCAAAAACCAGTTAGGCCTTGTCACACGAATGCACGGGGGTCGTTATTACAGTTGACTCTTCGAAATACTCCCAGCGGTGTTTGCTACTGTGTGCCCAGATGTTAAATTGAGCAAGACTGCAAGTATTAGCAGAACTTTATCAAGTGGTATATCAATGTAAACACCATAGACGTGTGTTCTGCAAAGTGAGGTCCACGCTCCACAGGGGGTGGGGGGTTAATTAATTGTTAGCCCATTAAGGAAAATAGGGGGAAGGGGGTCACCATGTCACAAAGTTGTCCTCAACTCATTCAGAATTTAGGTTTAAAATCAGAAAGCTAACCTTGTATGGCGGTGTTACAAAGGGGGCGGAAGAATTTAAGAAAAGCTAGGTAATGCCTGGCACACACACACACACACACAATAAGGTTGGGAAACACTGAACTTAGCCTATATACTCTGTTGGTTATGATATGGAGCAGTGTCAGTGCAAGAGGATTTTTTTTTTTTTTTTTGTATCCAGAAGCCATGAGTTGTTAACCCGTAGGCTCGGTATTATGAACATCGCGAGCCTTCGGCCTTGATTCCATGATAAATACCGTAAATTTGGGAGAAATGTGGATTTTCTGCCTACATCCGGGCGTGAACCCGGACCTCAAGGAGTTCGTCACCCGGTCACCGCGCAGTCCGGTTTAACCAACTACGCTAGAGAGCCGGGCGTGCAAGAGAATAAACATTATATGATGTAATCGCAACAAGTAGTCTTTATGCCCATAGTCTACAAACGGAAATACAAGAGTACAGCAGATCTGTGTTTATCGACGGCACAAAAGAGGCACAGCAAATGTCGCCTTCAGTTAGTGGGTGACTGATGCTGGTAAATGGGATTTATAAAAGATCCTACCCATCTGTTCTAGGGAACTTATAATTGAGGTACAGAAGTAGGTCAAGGCTGTAGTAGAAAGTTCTGGCTCTCCCCTAAAACGAAATCGTAGCTCAACCACAGGAAATGACCAATCTACTGTCTGGCTTCAGTGTAAAACTGTCTGGCTGCAGTGTAAAACTGTTTGGCTACAGTGTAAAACTGTATAGCTTCAGTGTAAAACTGTCTGGCTTCAGTGTAAAACTGTCTGGCTACAGGGTAAAACTGTCTGGCTGCAGTGTAAAACTGTCTGGCTGCAGTGTAAAACTGTCTAGCTGCAGTGTAAAATTGTCTGGCTGCAGTGTACAACTGTCTGGCTGCAGTGTACAACTGTCTGGCTTCTGCGTAAAACTGTCTGGCTGCAGTATATAACTGTCTGGTTGCAGTGTAAAACTGTCTGGCTGTAGTGTAAAACATTCTGGCTTCAGTGCAAAACTGTCTGGCTTCAGTGTAAAACTGTCTGGCTACAGCGTAAAACTGTCTGGCTTCAGTGTAAAACTGTCTGGCTGCAGCGTAAAACTGTCTGGCTGCAGTGTAAAACTGTCTGGCTGCAGTGTAAAACTGTCTGGCTGCAGTATATAACTGTCTGGTTACAGTGTAAAACTGTCTGGCTGCAGTGTAAAACTGTCTGGCTTCAGCGTAAAACTGTCTGGCTGCAGTATATAAGTGTCTGGCTGCAGTGTAAAACTGTCTGGCTTCAGTGCAAAACTGTCTGGCTTCAGTGTAAAACTGTCTGGCTACAGCGTAAAACTGTCTGGCTGGAGCGTAAAACTGTCTGGCTGCAGTGTAAAACTGTCTGGCTGCAGCGTAAAACTGTCTGGCTGCAGTGTAAAACTGTCTGGCTGCAGTGTAAAACTGTCTGGCTGCAGTGTAAAACTGTCTGGCTGCAGTGTAAAACTGTCTGGCTGCAGTGTAAAACTGTCTGGCTGCAGTGTAAAACTGTCTGGCTACAGTGTAAAACTGTCTGGCTACAGTGTAAAACTGTCTACAGTGTAAAACTGTCTGGCTAGAGTGTAAAACTGTCTGGCTACAGTGTAAAACTGTCAGGCGAGAGTGTAAAACTGTATGTCTACAGTGTAAAACTGTCTGGCTGCAATGTAAAACTATCTGGCTGCAATGTAAAACTGTCTGGCTGCAGTGTAAAACTGTCTGGCTGCAATGAAAAACTGTCTGGCTGCAATGTAAGACTATCTGGCAAATAGGACAAAAATAAGGAAGAACTAATGAACAAAATTTATTTTTGACGTCAGAAGAAGAAGAAGAAGAAGAAGAAGAAGAAGAAGAAGAAGAAGAAGAAGAAGAAGAAGAAGAAGAAGAAGAAGAAGAAGAAAAGATTAATGGGGGTGAAGAAGGAAGAACAAACATAGCAGAAGAAGAAGGCACAGCAGCAGCAGCATCAGCAGCAGTAGTAGTAGTAGTGGTGATGGTGGTGGTGGTGGTGGTGGTAGTAGTAGCAGCAGCAGCAGCAGCAGCAGTAGTAGTAGTAGTAGTAGTAGTAGTAGTAGTAGTAGTAGTAGTAGTAGTAGTAGTAGTAGTAGTAGTAGTAGTAGTAGTAGTAGTAGTAGTAGTAGTAGTAGCAGCAGTAGTAGTAGTAGTAGTACTAGTAGTAGTAGTAGTAGTAGTAGTAGTAGTAGTAGTAGTAGTAGTAGTAGTAGTAGTAGTAGTAGTAGTAGTAGTAGTAGTAGTAGTAGTACAAGACGAAGGAGGAGGAGGATAAAGAGCAGAAGCAAAAGGCTTACTAGGAGGCGGCAGATGAGGAGATGGGGGTGTGGAAAAGGGGGGGGGGGACCAGCGAAAGTTAATCCACTATGTTCTATCGACCTACTCTCTGGTCTGCACGGTTACCCCCCGAAATGCACATTTGACCACAGCCTGTTGGCTCAGTGACACGACTGCAGATAATCCGTTGTGAGTCACACAGTCTGATCTAGTGTAAGCTGGCCAGGGAACAGTTTGCTGGGTCGTACCCATGTTCATTGACAGACATATCTGGGTCACGGCCGTGTAGTGGAAATACACATGGCCTTCACCAACTGTCCATGGAGATTTAAAATGAGGGTTGTGTACACGGGCAGTCTGACTGACAGACAAACGACAAGACAGATATATATATATCAGAAAAAGAGATACCAGAAAACAGTTAAACAGACAGTAGGAAAGCTGATAAATGTGAAGACAGGCAGGCAGGTAGAAAGGTATTTAGGGGGTAGATAGGTAGTAGTTAGATATGTAGATCCAGATAGGTGAGTAGTTACATGGATAGGTAGATAAGTATTTAGGTATTCAGACTGGTTGATAGATATGTATGTTGATAGCTAGGTAGATGGGTAGATAGCTAGATAGGTAGGTATTTAAAAATGTAAACAGTTAAATCTGGTGGTTTTTAGAAAGGCAGGTAGTTAGGTATGTAGTTAGATATATAGGTAGCTAGACAGATAATTAGTTAGGTAAGTTGTTAGACTGGTAGGAAGATGGGTAGGTAGCTAGTTAGATAAGTATGTAGTTAGTTAGATAGGTATGTAAGTAGATAGTTAGTTGAAGAGATAGGTAGTTGGATAGATAGGTAGGTAGAGTTAGTTGCGTATCCTTTTACAGGACGTTGCAGAACCAACCCCATAATATTTGTGGCTGTTGTGGTTTTTCTAAGCAAATTTACATCCAGTAGTTTGTCATTGCTTTCTAGACGGTCGGCTTTTCGATAACACTGTCGAAACCAACGCAAGGCGCAAGGCCCGCAGCTGGGATCGAACCCGGCACCCGGCATTACGAAGCTCGTTCGCAACGCTTAAGCCACAGACGCTTACTTATGTAGAAAGGTTGTTAAATAGGTCGGTATGTGGATATATAGGTGTTAGATAGATAGGTAGGTAGTTAGATAGGTGGGTGGTAGTTAGGTAGGTACAGAGATAGTTAATTAATATGTATGTATTTAGATACGTGGATTTGTCAGTGGATACAATGTGTAGTTAGCCACATGTTGTAGATGTGATGTAGTTAGATGGGTAGGAAATTAAATATGTATGTAGTTAGAGGAAACATAGGTAGATAGGTAAGTAGCTTACTAGGTATGTGGGTAGTTAGATAGGTAGATAAGTGGGTACCTGGTTAGTAGGTTGTTAGAACGATAAGTAATTAGATATGCTGGTAGTTATATTCGGTTAATTATTAGATGCATAGATAAAAATGTAGCTGTATAAGTTACTAGTTAATCAGATGGGTAGTTAGATTGGTAGGTTGTTAGAAAAGTAGTTGGAATGTCAGGTAGTTAGACACGCAAGTTGATATGTAGCTAAATAGGTAGGTAGATAGTTATATAGATAGGGAGAGAAGCTCTGCTGCACGGTGGTGGTGGTGTAATGGTGTGGGGAATGATCAGTTACAACGGAAGGAGTCAGTTGGTGCACACTGAAGGATACTTTAATGCGCAACGATACGTCAATGAAATTCTTCGACCACATATATTTCTTCCATTTGTGTATGACACCAGATAAGAAAAAAAGAATATTTCCAGTTTCGTCCTTTTTAGGAAGAAATTTTTTGTTATTTTGAAGCCCCACCCTGGCTTTTTCCAGGGGCCGCAATATAGGCAGGCCATAAATATGGCCAATTGTCTGAACGCAGTTTCTGGGACCTCTCGACGGCGATCCTCATCCACATGGTGGCACTTTGTGTCATCGAGTATTTATCGCTTGTGTGATGTCCTAGTGGAGTAGAAAGTCAGTCAGTCAGTCAGTCCACCAGATATCTTTTTCAACAGAACAACGCCAGATCCCATTCTGCACGGTTGACCATGCAGTTCCTGGCTGTTAATAACATTCAAACCCATCCCTGGCCATCCCTGTCTGCATACATGAGTCAAAACGTTGCTCCAGCCAATGGTCGTATCTGTGCCAGGCACTCCGGGAAGAGTGGGCAGCTCATACCAGACATTTGATCACATACATGCCCAGGAGATGACAGTCACTGATCAACGCCAAGGGCCACACACCATCCTAACGGGAAAGGCCGTACGTCTTCAAATTGTCGTGACCCAGATGCACACACACAAAAACATGTGTCAGTTGACTGGTGTAACCTTGAGGCATTTTTGTCTGAAATTTGAGTAGTTTCACTTGTTGCTTTACAAAGGTGCAGAACGTCAAAGTTATGAGTGTATATGTTCTTTTTAGTAGATATGCGGTTTTTTTTTAAAGGCGCGGGGAGGGGGGGGGGGAGTATTAGGTAGATGTTTAGGAATACAGATTCTAGATGGTTAGGTAGGTTAGTAAATAGACAGGTAATTAGATAGGTAGGCAGGTAGATGGGTTATTAAATAGATAAGTAGGTAAGTTGTAAGCAGTATCAGTTAAGGCCTCGTTTCTTCGTCATTAATCATTCTGGGAAAATGGCTCTAAATCCATATTTTAATAGAACAATAAGCGCTCCATGTCAGCAAATAAAACGACTATGTTTACTCTAAAAGATATAAACCGAATGAAAGGTATATTAGTAAGCTTCACAATATAAAAAATACAAACAGAACGTGAACGTTGCGGCTATGGAGCCTTCATCAGCACATACAAATCAAACAATACTACACAGATACACAAAATCACTTAGCTGGGATCTCGAAGCAGTCAGGTCGGTGGCTTCTCAGCAGAAATCACTATGTTTAATCTAGTGGCGAATCGGGCGCAAGATCTAATATTCCAAACTCATATTTTTTATGTTGACCAGTCAGCACTAGGTGGGTGATTATGTCTTATATCACGCCTGCTGGCTTTACTTTCCAGGACATTACCTGGTACCTATTTTGGGCTAGGACTGATCTGGGAGCCAATGTCAGTTAAAGAACAATCAGGCTCTAGTCAAACCAAAGACCTTGTGTCAGCGTCATCCAAAAAGTGGTGTAATTAAAATCAAGCCGAAGGCCTTCATCGACCTGGACATTTCTGTTATCTACTGGATGATTCTGAGAACGTAGCAGATTTGACCTGTGTAAGCCATTTTGAATATTTTACACATAACATAGAACACGACTTTGTGACAGGCCTTACATATTTAGCCTACCGGCTGCGGCTGGGTATCGTTAGTTAACCAGTGATGACTCATAATTGAAACAAAAAATACAGCAGCATAAAGTACACATCATGAACCGTTATATGTCTGCACTCAAGTTTTTATAAAACTAAGCAAGCAAACGACCATTTCCACCTCTAGCAGTGTATTTGGTGCAGTGTGCTAGCTCTAGTTTTGTTGACCTCTGATGTGATCAATATTACGCCGTGCCAATTCAATTTCCATATAATTTTCTAATACTTTTGATAAAAATCCATATTGATTCATGTAAATGCTTTTTGCCCCTGTACAACAGAGCGGCGATATTTCAGCCGACACATCCGACTTCACTTGGCATTTTTTGCCTGGGTTAGCCAGTATCCTGAAACCGGTGGGCAATCGTCATAGCCACTGCGGTCAGAAACAGAAATAGTGAAAAATGGAATTATATAAAAACGTTGGTATCTGTCCGTTTTTCCAGACGACAGTATTCCATTGTGCTTCTAGGTGGCATATCAGTTACAGCCTTTAACGATGGAAGGCCAGCGATAAAGTTGTCCTCATCTCCATAGCACAAAACTTTGGCAGTAAAGTAGAGAGGTGTGTTTCCCTTGCAGTATAATTCCTTGATCGGCTTGCTTCGGTGACTCCAAGGGAAAGGCAACATCAATCGATATAAAACAAATCCTGCCGCAGAAGCTGCCGTATCATAGAACCGTGCTATGTCAGAGCTTCCCCTTAGACCAGCTTCCAACTGGGCCAGGCCTTGTCTGAATATAATGACAATTGATGCAATTTAATGAAACAATATAAAGATACTCTCCCGTAGGTCTTAGATTAGGTTCATGATATTCCCGTGTGTGAGGTAATAAAAAGGCATGCAGACTAGCTGCTGCAACTCCTTTGGGCGGCTAGTTAAGTTTTATAAGGACGAACGTGGGTACTGTTCTCTTGAATCAAGTGGACAATGCAACAGAACAGACATACTTGAAGAGGCTGACACATTAGGTAGAAAGAAGTAGGTATGGATCACATTTATCGTGCAGGAGATAATACGGAAGCAGTGTTCACCCGGCTGCAAATGGCACCATAGGTCATAAAATCTCTTCTTTGGCTCTTGAGGAGAGGGACACTATGCGTGTAGTGATGTCTCCGTCGCAATGATGCCTGTTCACAATTAATTTATTACAATTTTGCCCACATATACACGAATTCTTTTTCTAACGTCCGCTGTCCATTTTTCATTACACGCGACAGTCTCGGATCTGGTTTATCTGCCCATGGCATTCCGATGTGCGGGTTAATGAAAAGGCAGACAGACTAGCTTCTGCCACTCTTGTGTTCTTCCATCACCTTCCTTCCCACAACTTTCCTTCCAACAACCTTCCCTCAGACAATCATTCTCATTGCACACCGGGCATATCCATAAGTGTTACGATCTTCCCTGAGCCGTGTGTCTATGTGTTTTTTCACTTCCGACCCCTGTGTATTGGCTGACGTAATGACTATGGGCTCTTGCATGGTTTTTATATCACTCTACTCTGGTGGATGTATCCAGACATTGCATCTGAGTCAGGTTTAAATGAGTAAATTCATGTTCGAGGCTTTCGGCGTGCGTTGTCTCTCGTATATCATTGATAATGTACCTTCCGTCCATTGAAGACCCTATTCTTGTGACGACACTGCCTTCTGTCCTAACGTCAAGTGACCTGTTTAAAGCAATTCTATATCTGTTTTTTTTTAATTAGTCCACGCCGTATCGAGTTGGTAGTCATGACTTACAAAAACCTTTTGCTTTCCACACCTTCAATAAATGCAGGCACAGATGATCCTCCGTACCAGGCTTTCAAATTGCCCAGCATATTCTCTCTTGACCTTTCCCCCTCCATTCTTCCAGTTATCTTGATGCACTCCTGTTTTTCTCTTCTCGCAACAGATAATTCTCATAGTCCTAAAATACGGCATGTTATGGGACCACGTTGCCACTGATTGTCTGGTCAGATATCTTCGCCTTTCTAGGTCACAAGCAATGGTCTGGATGTTTACCCAGCTGATTGCTGTCAAGTCAGCATTGCAAACAGGTTTTTCTTGGCCTTCCTCTCACGATGCGACCCAAAAAAATAGTGCAGACAGTTAGTTCGTTGCATATCCTCTCCAGGACTGTAATGGTGTGAATTCCCGGGGAAGGACAAGGTCAGAGGACTAGTGATACAAGTGGAAAACTAGATAAGTGGGTTTCGAGTACCCGTGGTGAGCGAATAAGGGATACAAGAAAAGGTGAGACTGGAACGGAAGACGTGAACCGAGAAACGGTAATAAAACAGTTGAAGTTCGGACCTGGATGAGTGCGGTCGTATGTAAAAGAACACCTGATGAGAATGGAAAACTTGGGACCGCGTATAATTGTTCGAGAGAAGACATGAATGTTTCCTGATTGCCATTTTCAACATGTATTAATACCAGGTACAAGGCTTTAGTAGGATATGGATGTGTGATTCGAGAAATACAAACAGAGCAAAGCAGTGTGCGAGAGAGTTGGCCAGGTCGTCAGAAATCAGCCATGCATAGTGACCACAAGGACGAAAGAATGCGCTGTCAGTGAGATGTTTGATTCAGCGAATAAAGGTCATATCTGAACATTAGTTTTCTGGTGTGTCCTAGCAACCAAGTATACGTCAATATACCAATGTGGCGTGTAGAAACAAACCCCTAGCAGAGCACATTGCAAGGACGTTGCAGAACCAACCCAAGAATTTTTTGGCTGTTGTGGTTTTTCTAGGCACATTTTACGTTCAGTAGTTTGCCATTGCCTCTGAACGGTCAGCGCTCGGTACCACTGTCGAAACCAACGCAAGACAAATCGTCCGCAGCTGGGATCGAACCCGGCACCCAGACATTACGAAGCGCGTTCGCAACGCCTATGCCACAGTCGCCGACAGTGCAGGCAGTACTTAGAATATTTTCGTTACAAAACTTCAAGATCCTCATTTTCTCAATACCTTACTTGTTTGGAAACAAAAACAAATATACTTTTGACACAAATAGCATGTTTAGTAATGCAATAATACTTTTTTTCCAGTTATTAGTGTTACTTTGTTAGAAACTTTAGTCCTTAGTGTTAAACCGTTTGGAGATTTATTTGTTTTTGTAATCCTTTGTGTCCAACTCTCCATTACTCAGAACATCATCTGAAGATAAATATTTACAAACGCTAATGTTACAACGCTCGGGCCCGAGCGATGGCACTCTCTTTGGTATCAGGGTTTTACCGTGTACTGATCTCTTTGCCCGCTCCACGGGAGTACAAGCAACCTGTCTGGCATGTTATTTATCTACTAATGTAAGTCGGGGGTGGTGAGAGCAAAATTGTGTTGTTTGATGTTTCATCAGAAGATTGAGGTTTGAGGGCTTTGAAGAAAGGCACGATTTGCTGAAGATGTTGGGTAATTAAAGGGCATTTTGACTGCAATACTGTCTCTTTAGGTTCTTTCCAACACCTTCCTTTCAGCAGTATTCGACTTCAAATAACTCCCATCACTTTCGTTCAAACAACCTTTCCTCAAACACTGTTATTTTCCAACAACTTTCCCTCTAACACACCAACAATTCTCCCCTCCAATACACTCTTTCCAACAAAATGCCTTTTCTTCAACCGCCTTTCTCTCCCACAGCCTTCTTTCCCACAACAGCCTTCTGTCCCACCACCTTCCTTTAAATAACTTTACTTTAACTCCAAAACCTTCCCTTCGGATTTCGCCATCACCTTAATTCCAAGAAAATTCCCTGCAATAATATTTTAACCAACAACCTTCCCTCTGACAGCCTTTCCCTATAAACCTTTCCTTCAACAATTTCCCTGTGACATACCTCCTTCAACAACCCTCCCCTCCAGTATACTCTTTCTAACAACCTTGCCCACAACAACCTCCTCCTCCCAACAATTCTCCCTGCCACAACCTTCTCCTCCACAGCCATGACTCCAACAACTTTCTCTCTAACATACAACTCCCCCCCCCCCCCTTTTTTTTTTCCATTTTCCACACAGTCTTTCTTCCAACAACCTTTCCTCCAAGAATCTTCCCTCTAACACACCCCCTTTCAACTTTCCCTCCTCCACACCCTACAACAGCAGCTTTTCTCAAACAATTTTCGTTTCATCACCTTTCCTCAAACAACTTTCCGTTCACCACCTTTGCTCAAGCAACTTTCACTCCAACACCCTCTCTGCAGCGTCATCCCAGTCATCATATTAAGCAAAGAAGCCAGACAATGAGAAATTGGCAAAGAAGCGAACTCCTCAACACCAGGGTATATTTATGAACATTTTCCTATCTGGTTTCAAACCCCCAAGGACAGTTTGAAACCTGAACAGACAGCACCTCTTTGTCACTTTCTGAAGTCCAGGCCAACCCCTTTCTCTAGCAAACCTCAGAATAAGCGAGGAATTTTTTCTCTCCCCTCAACGGTCCCCAAGATGCTGATAAGGACCACACTTTGCCCGAGAACATCACCACACAGATTCTCAGGGCTTTTCAACTAAGTTTACTGTGGGACCACAACCGTGAAAATGGGGATCGTCACTGGTCGGAGGCCAGAGCCTAATCACTGAAAGATCATTAATACACTACAGCTTTCAGTGACCCGTGGGCAACTTGCTAGATATTCGGGGGCCAGATTCGGCCCACGGGCTGCCAGTTGATTATCTCTGGCATAGAGGGTTTTCCTGGTAACATATTTTATTGCAGGATTGTGAAACTTAGTATACCAAGCGGCAACACTTTTGAAAATGGGGATCGTTTTGGGCCAGACCTGAGTCTCAGCAAAAAAAAGATCATTACTAAAATTCAACTGGCAATGATCAGCGGGCCACTTTCTAGGTCTCCACGGGCCAGATTTGGCTCGCGGGCCGCCAGTTAATTAGTCCTGTTCTGCTAGGTCCAGCACGAAGGTTTTTTGGTGCCAATCTGGATCGAGTAGGAATTTTTCCCCCTGAAAAATAATTTTGGCTCTCAGGTCGACAAGACCTAAACTGGCACCAGGTAAAGTCCTGGCAAGTAAAGACGACCCGCGTGATGCTGACCACATCACCCACTGAATGCCGCTTGGTTTATAACAGTGGTCTCCTGTTTGAGGGGCGGGCGGGGGGGGGGGGGGGGGGGGGTGCATGAAGAAGTTTTGCAGGGGCGTAAAGCTATTCTGAAAAGTAGTGTTTTTTTTTTTTTGGTTTGTAATAACCCGAATTTTCAACAATAACAGTTATGAAAACAGAAAAAGCGTTGCAAGCTTGATATGGAGAGTGATCTCCTTGTTCCTTGTCCAACAACGGACCAAAAATAACAGATATCACAAAACAGTGTCAACCATCTTAATGGTCATTGTTTCTTTGGTTATTTGACACCTTGTTTTATGTTAATGTTGTTCTCCAAGTTCTTGTTAACAGTGCTTGGGAATTCTTTTTATCTTTTTTTTTTCTCATTGGGGGGGGGGGGGGGGATTAAGGGGCCTTGCCATATTTTTAGGGGAGGTGCCATTAGAAAAAAGCTGAAGACCACTGTTGTATAGAAATATAAGTGTAACTTTTATTTTTTTTTCCCTTACTTTCTCCTGGCAGCCGCGTTAGCGGAGTAGCTAAACCTTTGGCTTGTTATCCACATCCACTGAGATTTTGTAAAAAAATCGAATCCGCATCCAGTCGAATTTTAGATATAACTAATCAGCATTCAGTGGAGGTTTTAAAAAATATTTAAGTAAATGACTTGGCTTCCAGGTCTAACTAACCTAAAATAACTTTAGGAGAAATCTTGAGAAGTAAAGATGGCTGATCTGATGTTAGTAATATCCCCAATTCAATGCCTTCAATGCCTATGGATATGTAAAGCTAGAAATCCAGCACCATAGGCCTGGTACGCCACTGGCATGAGACTTTACTTCCTTACCGCCTTCTGCTTTGTAGGTTGATTTAAACTCCCTTATAGCAGCCCTTATTAATT
This sequence comes from Candidula unifasciata, assembly GCA_905116865.2. Classification (NCBI taxonomy): domain Eukaryota; kingdom Metazoa; phylum Mollusca; class Gastropoda; order Stylommatophora; family Geomitridae; genus Candidula; species Candidula unifasciata. Next base: position 108,084 of record CAJHNH020006702.1, on the reverse strand, counting down.
GTCTGTAGGTGGAAGGCCTCACGGGGACTTAAGCATTGTTTAAGTGCAAAATAAATAAATAAATAAATAAATAAATAATAATAATAATAATAATAATAATAATAATAATAATAATAATAATAATAATAATAATAATAATCTTCTTTTTCTTTGTTCACCGGCTTGAGCTCTGGCGGAAAGTCCTGGTTGTTCGTAAATGTGGATTTTGGCTTCGTGAAAGGACCTGAGATTTGCATGTGCATCCGTTTTACTTGTTTTTGTGTGTGTGTGTGTGCAGTATATTCTTGATGGCTTTAGGCAGTCTAGTCAAGTCGTGTGTTGATACCAAGTTCTTTGAAGTATGCCAACACTACCTTTTTATGGTTAAAAAAAATACGCTCAGCATAACCACATTACAAGCCGAAACTGGTAACTTAATTATGGGTGTGTGTGTGCACGCACACCTCTGTGTGTGCGTGTGTCTGTGTGTGCGCGTGTGGTGTGTGTCTGTGTCTGTGTGTGTGTGTGTGTGTGTGTGTGTGTCTGTGTGTGCGCGTGTGGTGTGTGTCTGTGTGTGCGTGTGTCTGTGTGTGCGCGTGTGGTGTGTGTCTGTGTCTGTGTTTGTGGATTTAGCTTGGTTCCATTGCATGCTTTCTCTTTTGCTGCTCGGCTCAAAGTGGTGACACCTGATTCTTCACATGTTACTGTGAGAACAGTTATGCATCACTCTCTGCTGTGTAACACCATTCAAATCAATGTAACTCATGTAATAGTAATACATTTGAACTCATATAAAATACAGACAAAAATACTTTTAAAAGGAAGTCTTCATAGTGTTGGGGACGGGGGAACAACTAATCCATCTGAAAATTGTCACGGGGATAGAGGGAAAAACTCAAACAGTATTAGTCAGAGGCTCACGTCTACACCCCCCACCCCCCATCGCCACCACCCCACCCCTACCCCTTTATTTTCTTTTGGGTAAAAGAATTTTGGAAAAAGAAGGGGGGGGGGGGGGGGGGGGGCTTCCCAACGTACTCGAGCTGCCAGGTTTCGGCATCCAAGTGATAGTACCAGCAACCTTTACTTCCCAGATTATGATCGGATACCAATTTTAGACAGTTCTGCCATAGAAACCCAAGTCAATCTAAGAGAAAAAGTGATTTGCGTATGGATTCAAACCTTTTATTACTGAACACTGCAGAGTCGACAAACACTTGTGTAAATTAGGTATGAACCAAGCATCTCTCTGCCAGTGTCTTCCTTTTGGAGAGATCTAAGAAATGCCTAACAGGATTAATGTTTAATGGAAGAGCTTCGAAGCAACACGTAGCCACACTCAGTAGACCGGACAACATAGCTATGGGGAAACTTAAGAGACCTTGAAATGACATCCCAGTGTATAGCCCATAATGGATAAAGAACATGACCAGATATCGCTAAAGAAGAAGATCCCCGTGTTTTGTAGAACTGTACTGAATGCTGTGTTACTAAATGCTGTGCCCTAATTAGACTATCGGCTACTCGAGTGGGCCAATGTGAAGTAGGCGGGGGGGGGGGGGGGTATAGACCCACTGCCTTTAGCAGCATGTCGTAGTGTTTCGTTAGAAGTTGAAGTGCATTTGCTTGAGAGGCGAGGAAACAACAGTCTGCAGACAACTGGGCCAGGTCTGTAAAACGGATGTGTCCGGAAACCCAAAACTATGCAACAAGATTACAGTTTAGAAGCGGACGAACAATCATAACTGTTGACAAATTTTACAGATGGTGAACGCTAAGAAGAAGAAGAAGAAGAGAAGAAGAAGAAGAAGAAGAAGAAGAAAAAAATCAAGAACGCAGTGGTTCTCAAACTTCCTAATTCCGCCACACTTTAATACAGTTCTCCATGTTGTGGCGACCCCCTCCCCCAATTATAAAATTATTTTCGTTGCTTCTTTATAACTTCAATGAATATGTGTTTTGTTACGGTCTTTGGCGACCCCCTGTGAAAGGGTCGCTGGACCCACACACAAAAAGTCAGACCCACAGGCTGAGAACCGCTGCTATAAGGCCTTTTCTCGTAATCTACAATTGTGAATGACTGGTTGTTTTTTGCTACCGGGCTGCCACCTCAAAGTTTTGATTCTCCTTGTAAATCCAATACTGAAAGGATAATGCGCTTCCCGTCGCTCTTTCTTCTTCTGACTGACTGACTGACTTTCTACCCCACCAGGACATCACACAAGCGATAAACACCCGATGACACAAAGTGCCACCATACGGATGAGGATCGCCGTGGAGAGGTCCCAGAAACCGCGTTCAGACATTTGGCCATATGTATGGCCTGCCTATATTGCGGCCCCTGGCAAAAGCCAGGGTAGGGCTTTAAATGACAAAAAATTTCGTCCTAATAAGGACGAAAATGGATGATAACACAATACTAAATTTCTTCTTCTTCAACACTCGGAGGAAAGGGCAGAACGGACGTGCAGTAAGATTGTTGATGGTATCAGGAATGGAACTCGGCGCCGAATGCTGAAGATAAGGACGGAGTCCTTATGGGAATATGCCGAGTGCTGTGATGTTAGTTCTTATTTTGGGCTTTAGTCTTGTTCTAGAACTTGAGCTCTGCATGCACAACTGTTTTACAGATCTAGCTTGTTTGTATACAGACTGTTGGTTCCCCACATCTCAGGCGGATGCGCGACTTTGAACGAACCACTCCTGATTAGTCGCCTTTTACGTCATTTTTTTTTTTTTTAATTCATTGAGTGTATCCCACCACAATCTGTAATAACGTACTGGAACCCACACGGGTAAAAAAAATGATAAACTATAGGTAACAAATTCTGGAGATAAAGGGGGAATTCCTAACTATGCAGCTCGGTAGTCTAATCAGGGGTCTAACCTCTGATGGCGGTAAAATAGCTGACCTAGAAAAGAATGTTGTCCTGTATCAGTGTGTCTCCCCCTCTCCCCGTCCATTCCCCTAGATTCTCCTGCCCACTAGGGAGACGTGGAGTTGTGGATTGGTGTGAATAATGGACAGTGTTATAGATTCCCCTGGGAAATGGGTGCAAGCAAAGATAACGCGAATCTAGAAAGACAAGGGAGATAAGTGGGAGCTTCAGTCGTTTCCACGCTCTTCAGAGCCATGTAGTCCGATGTAGACTCACTGATTACTGCACGGGAATACGTGGAAGTACAAACCCTGTTTGAATTAATTTACCGTCGTCGTCTGCCGGCATTAGTCTCGCTATTTTATTCCATTTTTGGTCTGGATTAGATGTCGCCATTTATTTTGTTTTTAGATTGTATCTTGGCGGTTTAAACCCTAGCTAAAACTGATTCACCTCAGCATTCTCATGTGTCCGGGATGGTACCCCTTCTCACCTAAAAAGACAGACCACACCAGTGTGTAGTACAAGGACCCAGAAACATGGAGGCATAAGCTCTTTGAGCTCCCCTCCCCAAATAAATAAATTGTAAGATGACTCCTCATCACACAAGAAAACAAAAACATACATAGAAACTGTATTCTTAAGTGTTTATTTATACTGGAATATTATTTTAAATATATTATTTTATCTATATCATTCAGCCCATAATTATTATTCTTTATTTAAATAACACTTAACCCAATTAGGCTGTCCTTTCCCTATGTTTTCATTAAGCCCCCCGAAGCACCCCTATTCTATGGTGCAACCGTCACCGTTGAGCTTTCGGTGAAGATGAAATAAAAACTGTGGTGAGAATGTCACATTTTTCCGACACCTTCAGTACTGGCACTTTTTTGTATAGAAGAAAGCATTTAGAGTGGTATTAATAATTAATAATAATAATAATAATAATAATAATGGCAAGTCAACGTTTGCAGACCCAGCATTAAAAAAAATGAAAAAAAATAATTAGGATGTTGAACCTCCCTGTTTATGATGAGGCGTGGGATTTTGATCTGTTGAAGCGACATTCAGGTGGGGCCTCAAGCTGTCACTGGGTTGTCACACATCAGAATGCAGTAAGCAGTGAAAAACAGGGGGTCCTCACAACATGCTATATCAGCAGATACAACGTCAAATAAAAAGATCCAAGATCAGGATAAGTTAGCTGCGTATTCTTGACAGTTTACAGGACTGTCCAGAACCAACCACAGACAATGTATTGATCTGCGCTCATAGAAGGAAGTCTTCTTTTTCTTCTTTGCGTTTGGTTTCGTATGCTCAGATCAGACCATCAGGTGGGTTGCCTCTCTGAACTCGCACGTCAGCTGCAGGTCCTGCATGGTTTCCCATAGCTTGCTCTGCACACTTTGCTCTTGAGGCCAGGTGTCTTTTTGAAGCTGCAGGTAGAGTGGGCAGGTCTGCAGACTGTGCTGAGGTGTTTGGGGTCCTGTTTGACAGGCACACTGGGGAGGGGGGGGGGGAACTGTATAATCTTTATTTTATGCATGTGGTAGTTGAGCCTTCAGTGTCCTGTTCGTAGACGGAAAAATTGTTGTTTGTTGCTTTCTGTTAAGTCTGCTGACGGGGTCTTGTGGATGTTTACTGTCAGTTTGTTCTCTCCACAATCCCTTGTATTTTCCTTTGATAAGTGTTCTGATTTCTGGTAATACAATGAATGGTCGTGTTGTTTCTTCTTTGTTCCATTTTTTTGCAAGTCTGTCTTCTAGCTCATTTCCTGGTATGCCGCATTGAGCCGAGATCCACAGGGAAACGATTTGATTGTTTTCTGTGAGTCTGTTTAGCTGACGGGTCAGTTCTCTTTCCATGTTGTCTCGTGGATTCCCATGAGTCGCTTGGAAAACTGACATGTAGTCACAAAGGAAAACAATTTTGCTGTTTATAAATAAAGAAGTAAAAAGATAGAAGGACATAACAGAAAACAAAACAATCGAAAGCTATCGTTGTTGTGCCGGGAATCAAGCCCGTCACCTCCCAAAGGGCGTGTGCACCTCGCTATGAAAACAAGTATAATAACAACATGACCAACTAGGCACCCAATCCCAGCATTGTTCGCCTGTTTGTGGTTTCACTCGGCAGTGCTACAGTCAGGGGTTTGCCGTTGCCGCTGGATGGTCGGCCCTGGATACCACTGTCGAAACTAACGCAAGGTGGCCTGCTTCCAAATGGCCAAAATTTGAGACTGAACCCGGCACCAAATAATTCCGAAACGTCTTTCCAACGCCTAAGCCACAGCCGCACGATTTGATACCTGTTATAAGATAATGATACAGCCTCAGAATTGTATTAACCAACAGAGACAAGTAGCAGATAGAAAATGTGTATTTCACTCTGGATACTTTTACGTCCTGTGTCATTTTCTGGTACCCATTTCAGCACGGACTGACCAGGGAGCCCGGGTCAAGTGATGCTTTCAGAAAAGCCACGATCTAGGTCTTGCACACTGTAGGGCAATACTCATTTCAGATACTTGACCAGTCTTGATAGACTATCACAAACCCGCGGCTAGTACTGAACCGCAGGAAAACCGTCTAGTCACTGCACTAGGCGATGTCATGGGAAAGGGAGAGGAGACAGGGTGGGATAAGAGCTCTTCCACATTTTAAGGTGCCTAATAGTAATAATGTGCTGAATGGTTTTTCACAATATATATATTATTATAATATATATATATATATATAATATCTATTATATTATATATAAATATCTTAAAAATTATAGAGGACCTGTATAAGTGGTTGAGGTGGTGTGTGTGGGTGTTTGTGTGTGTTTGTGTGTGTGTGGTGTTTGTGTGTGTGTAGGGGAGGATGTTCACCTAGCCCACTTACTGATGTTCTACAGAGTGGGGTGGGTGCCTCAAGGTGTGTGAGCCCTTAGGTCTCAGCGTCCGTGCTGGCTAATAATTTTTTGCTTCACAACCACAGGCTAAATCTTGCCTTGCGCGTATCTTTTGCCCCCCCCCCCCCCTTTTTTTTTCCCCCGTCTATTTTATTTCCCCTCAAAATCTAGAAGTATGTCTTTAAAAGCAAGGAAACTGAAATGCCAGGTTAAGCTAGAAAAATGGCCGTTTAGAAAACAAAAATCGTCACAGATAGCAAATAAAATACACACCGGGTAGAGGTGGATACTTTTCCCGACTCTCCCTGCGACTCTTTCCACTGATGCACTGATAACGGCGGCCAGGGCACGGCTTCTAGGATTTGATTACAAACCCAGTGTCGGGTTACAATCCAAATGTGCATAGGATTCAGAAACAAAGCCACGACTGCGGAACAGTCTGGCAAACGTTCAAAATTTGTAGAGTGGGAATAATTGTCTTGGGACATGAGAGCCTGATTGTTTTGCTGAGAGAGATATATGTGATAAGAATCGCCGTGTGGGGCATGGGGCCCCAAATATGATGTGCTCCCCCACCCCTTCCACACACACAAAGTAACGTCAAAGGTGATTAATTAAGGGTGGTTCCTTTGAAGTCGGAGTGAATCTGCCTGGGAAGCAAGGAACCTACAGTCAGCATATAAATAAGCCACATCTGCAAAACGGATGTGCACGCAAAACGGAAGTTCAGGTGCAGGACTAAAGTCCAAAAGTTGACGAGCAACCAAAACTGTCCCCTAGAGTTTACATCCCGTGAATGCTAAGAAGACAAGAAACGAGGAAGAAGAAGAAGTAGAAGAAGTGATGCTGTGGTGGAATTACTCATGTGGAGCTTGGGGACAGAACTAAGCAAATTCTAGTGAAGGTGAGGGGGGGGGGGCACGCTAGATTAGGTGCACATTGTAAAACCCTGATAATATAATAACTAGAACATCACTGAACTACAATCCTTAGGAGGAGCCACTGTGGTGTCTCCTCCCGACGTTCGCCTGCTGATCCGTAGGACATGAGTTCAAAGTCGAATAGAGCTGGGCTTTTTTCGAAAATGATATGGCTGCCACGTCAACCCAGCATGAAATGTGTACTAGGTAACGTCCTTGGAAGTACAATGATGACTACATCACCCACCAAGTGCCGATTGGTCTATAAAATATAAGTCTAGCCCTATATGCCCAATACGGCTAAAGGCGTGGAAAATGGTCCTTTTGTTTACCTACTATATGTACAATACGGCTAAAGGCGTGGCAAATGGTCCTTTTGTTTACCTACTATATGAACAATACGGCTAAAGGCGTGGCAAATGGTCCTTTTGTTTACCTACTATATGAACAATACGGCTAAAGGCGTGGCAAATGGTCCTTTTGTTTACTTACTATATGAACAATACGGCTTAAGGCGTGGGAAATGGTCCTTTTGTTTACTTACTATATGAACAATACGGCTTAAGGCGTGGCAAATGGTCCTTTTGTTTACTTACTATATGAACAATACGGCTTAAGGCGTGGGAAATGGTCCTTTTGTTTACTTACTATATGAACAATACGGCTTAAGGCGTGGCAAATGGTCCTTTTGTTAACTACTATATGAACAATACGGCTAAAGGCGTGGGAAATGGTCCTTTTGCTTACTTACTATATGAACAATACGGCTAAAGGCGTGGGAAATGGTCCTTTTGTTTACTTACTATATGAACAATACGGCTAAAGGCTTGGGAAATGGTCCTTTTGCTTACTTACTATATGAACAATACGGCTAAAGGCTTGGGAAATGGTCCTTTTGTTCACTACTCTATGAACAATGCGAGTGAAGGCGTGGGAAATGGTCCTTTTATTCACTACTCTATGAACAATACGAGTGAAGGCGTGGGAAATGGTCCTTTTGCTTACTTACTATATGAACAATACGGCTAAAGGCTTGGGAAATGGTCCTTTTGTTAACTACTATATGAACAATACGGCCAAAGGCGTGGGAAATGGTCCTTTTGCTTACTTACTATATGACAATACGGCTAAAGGCGTGGGAAATGGTCCTTATGCTTACTTACTATATGAACAATACGGCTAAAGGCTTGGGAAATGGTCCTTTTGTTAACTACTATATGAACAATACGGCTAAAGGCGTGGGAAATGGTCCTTTTGTTAACTACTATATGAACAATACGGCTAAAGGCGTGGGAAATGGTCCTTTTGTTAACTACTATATGAACAATACGAGTGAAGGCGTGGGAAAAGTCTTTTACTTTTCAAAATCCAAAGGGCTAGTGAAATAGAATGAGGACATTAGTCTGATGTAAATAAGCTGTGCATAAAAAAAAAGGGGGGGGGGGGGACTGTGAACTTTAGGTAAAGTCGAATATTGAATACTGAGTAAGATTCGACGTTATATCACTCGGGACACTCCCATAAGTGCTCCACCCCCATTTTCAAGCGAAGAGTTCCGGTTCTGATGGTACAATTAACGTCCGATTGTATATCCGTCTCGCCTTTCCCTCAAGTGTTGAGCGTCTAGCAGATTCCCTTGTAACCTGTAGTAAAATAAAATACCCTTTCCCAGGCCTTTAGGCGTTTTGGGCACATAGGGCTAGACCTATATTTTATAGATAAATGGGTACTCTGTGGGTGATTAATGCGGCTATAACTACGCCGGCTGCATTCATTTCTCAGGAATCTACCTGGTACCTATTTAAGGCTAGGTCGACCTGGGAGCCAATGTCATTCTTTGAAGAATGTTTGGCTCTGTCGGGACCTGAATCCAGGACGGCCTTTGGATCTGAAGGCGAGCGTGTCAGTGGCAGTTAGTGGCAAAATATAGGACGTCATGGATGGAGTTTGTTCAATCCTATTCTCCACTAAAGGATAAACGACAGAAGAAAAAAAAAAACTATTCTAGTATAGTTCCTCCCACACATTTCACACATCGTAATGAAACATATATGCACACACACAATCGTCAGGCAGGCAAATGTGGCCCGCTTGTTTTAAGGGTGTCCCAGTGTTTGCCTTCAACAACAGTGGCAGGAGCACGTAGTCAGGGAACAAGACAGACAGGCATGGAAGCAAACATTGGCTGATTGTCTCGAGAGTTAGCGCGGGACTATGGTCTTCCGGCTTCATTGTTGTTTGCAAAGCTAGCCAGGGTTTTTAATAAAGTGCAGCCGGATAATTTATAGATACAACGTGTTTGGCTTAGCTGATTCTTGTAAAAGAATCCCGTCTTAGACATATAGGGCTAGACCTATATTTTATAGACCAATTGGCACTTAGTGGATGATATAGTCAACATCATCCGGCCGTATTTACTTAGCAATATTTTAGCAATACCCATTTAAAACTAGAACACCCTGGGAAAAAAGGTCATTTGTGAAAAAAAAAAAAAAGGTTGGCCTCCTTAGCTGATTAACAGCACATTTAAACATGGTGGTTCTCACAGTGTGGGCTCCAGGGCCAAGCATTTTTTCAGGGTTGGGAGGGGGCGGGGGGGGGGGGGATTATAAAACTACTGCTTATAAAACAATATCCACAAAGACATTTAATAAAGAGCTAGCTGACATCGGATGCGTTAATGCAATAGGTGCAGATATCTGTCTAGCAGTAAATCATAAAAAAGCCGCCAACCGAATTTTGAATGGTGAACGCGATGAAGAAGAAGAAGAAGAAGATGAAGAGGAAGAAGGTTTACTCGAATACAAAATGCTAACAACATCATCATCTTTATCTAGCATGCTGATAAACGTGGTGATAGGGATGTTCCGTTTCGTTATCTCAGGCGATAATAGAGCTCATCATCAGCATTATCATCTTTGTCTTTCTCGGTGTCTTCTTCCTCTTTTTCTTCTACTTCTTCTTCTGCTGCTTCTTCTTCTTCTTCTTCTTCTTCTTCTTCTTCTTCTTCTTCTTCTTCTTCTCTTCTTCTTCTTCTCCCCTTTTTTATAACCTTTTCGTCTCCAGCCCCTTTAACCCCCATTGAAGCATAAACCCTTAACCCATGCATGCCATGTCGTCCTTTCCTTTGTTAACCCACGCTGCTTACCCCGTGTCCTCTCATATTCTACGTTCATTATCTAATTTCTGTTGAGATGCTTTTATTCGTGATCTGATTTGATTCTTTTGACATTGTAGGTCTCAGGACAAGAACATTCTAAGTTTTATCGTTATCAGAACTTCTCGGTAAGTGCCACATCTAGTTCCAGCGTGTGTGTTGGTGCTTTTGTCCATCTCTTGATTCGCTGGAATTTATTTAGTTCTCTTTCGAAGTTTTTTTTTTTTTTTTTGTAGTTATCCGAACCGTTTTCTGTATTTCAGCGTGTGTGTGCTGTCGAATTATTTTCTAGTCATCTTTAGTGAAAGGAACTTGAACACATAGCCACCGCACCAGGAAGTAAGAATACTGGCCACCTTATATCACTATGATAATGACGGTAGTGATAAAATAAGGAAAATGAAGCGTGAGTGATAATCTCAGCTGAAGAAAGGGACGGAGAGGAAATACAAGAGAGCAATCACAAAAATAATACACGCAGGGCTAAGAACAAAAGGAGAGGAAGAAATGCTAGAAGCAGGTGTATATTAGCTACACCTGGCATCTGGAATCTGTGACGATAAACAGACAGAGATGGAATGAAAACAAGGATGCAGAAGTGAGGGAAAACAAAGAGCAGATAGCGTTGTTTAGGCGATAGTGTTAAAGTCTTACATAGAGACACCGGAAAATAGAGACGTATTATACTGCCCAGTCTGGACCATGACATGGCAGATCAAGTGATAACTGTTATTGGAGAACCTGAGGAGTGCGGTTGTTCAGACCAATGAGGGCAGTGTCTGATAATGATGATGGGGTAATGGAGATAATTTGCTCTGTCTGATCCAACTGTCTAATATCTACATTAGAGAAAGGACCTATAGGGGCTGATGGTGATTGTAGTTTTATTATTGATCTGATAATGACGAGAACAATGAAAGCATGAACACTGAACGAAATTATTGGAATGTACAAGAAATTAGTGTTACTTAGAGATATAGTAACAGGTTAACGAAATTTTATTAATGCGGAAGAAATAAGTAAATAAAACTTTGGTATAATAATAATTATTATTTTTATTATTACCATTATTGTTATTTCTCGCCTTCACAGGCTGTAGACTAGCGGAATGTTCTGGTTGTTTGTCCACTTCTGGTGAGGATGGCGACGTTCAACCCCACTTGATTATCATATCGAGCGATAAACATCTGGTGACACAAAGTGTCACCATTCGGATGAGGATCACCCGGGGATAGGTCCTAGAAACCCATCGGTTGGGTTATATTAGGGCCCCCGGCAACAGCCAGGGTGGGGCTACAAAACAACTGCGTCTGACACTCGAGTGAAGGAAAAATAGGATAACCACTTCTGACTGACTGACTTTCTACCCCACCAGGACATCACACAAGCGATAAACACCCGATGACACAATGTGCCACCATGTGGATGAGGATCACCGTGGAGAGGTCCCAGAAACCGCGTTCAGACAAGTGGCCATATTGATGGCCTGCCTATATTGCGGCCCCTGGCTAAAGCCAGGGTGGGGCTTCAAATAACAAAAAATGATGCCCTAAAAAGGACAAAACTGGATTATGTATATAAAAACAAAACCACTTCTGAACTTTACTTCTCTTCTTCCGAAAGTTAGTTTCACATGTATATCCGGTTTACAATTCTGGCTTATTTAAATTTGTTCCTTGCAGGCTTCGAAGAAAACGTCGATCTTATCTACGTTGGCCAGGCTTGGAAGCAAGAGCACTGAACGAAATTCCAGGAATGTGGAAAGCTGTGATGTGAATCTGGGGTCACACAAGGCGATGATCGCTTCCCTCGGAAAATGCACAAATGTGGAAAACCCAGCGAGAGTTGAAGAGATAATCGCTGTCATTATAATCTTTACTGTCAGTGTTTGACATTTGAAACCTCGCCGCTACAACAACATTTCTAGGAGGTAGGGGAAGTGGTGACTGATAGGGCAGGATGAAGTGGCTATAACCTACAACCCGTGTAAAGCTAGGGACACTCAGAAAGTAATGCCCACAATTTTCGTTCTAAACGAATAGTGAAGATGGAAATATGAACTTTTGTAGCATTCAAATTTGAAACGCTTAGACGGTGTTCACCAAATGGCAGCTTATTTCGAACAAAACATAACAGATGCGCTAATCTGTTACAATGTTAAGCTAAGACAATGTGTGTTACAAACAGCTATTTTGTCATAGACTTTATGTGAAAATAAAAAGAAACAGTTGAAAACATTGATAAAGTTCTGTATGCTGTGTTGTGCAATGGATAGGAGCACTGTTAATGGCTGAGTTCAAAGACTTATAGCTTAAAAAAAAAAAAAAATGGAGAGTCGGACGTCGTCTAAATGTTATGGTTTGCTTTTGTGTGTGTGTAAGGAGTCTAACTGGGTCCTTTGGATTGTGCCCTGTGTGGGAAGTGCTCCAATGGGTTCTAATGGCTGCCTGGATTTGAGTTTTATTGTCCTTATAAGTGCATCCTGTATCTGGCTAACATGGTGTTCGTCTCGAGTGCTGGAGGTTCCGGGTTAAATTCCCGGTAAGGGATTTTTTTTTTCACATAGACTTGGACATCTAGTAATTCCCCCTGGTCTCTGGGTAGTGAGATCAGACGCCCTTGGTAATTGGAATCGAAAAGAGTAGCCTAACGGCGCTGCAGGCAAAATTTAGAGTTAATCTACCCGAAGTATTTCAGGATCCTCACCGGTGCTAGAGAGCCTGTGCAGTGTGCTGAGCTTCTTCAGACTCAAACTTGAGGTAGAAGAAGAACTGAGCACTTATAGGTTACTACCCGTGTGCCAAGATGTCGATCCGTTGTTCAAACTTCAAATTTCAAACTCGCCATCACCCTAAGCTGCTATTTCCATGACTCCCTACAGCATAAAACAAACTGGCGACTTGAAGGGCAGAAAGGGACCAGTAACCAAGGGAAACATTTGCTGTCTGTAATTAAATGATCACTGTTGCACGAAGTAACAGCCATGAATTGTCATATGTTGATCCGACTTGTTCGATTGATGGGTTTGTCTCCTCAAGGATGCTGCTGCGGAAAGTTTACCGTCATAAGATTTTAAATTTCCAATCTGTATGGCAGATTCATTCATTCATTCAGTAGCATGTCCCTCGCGGAACCTCGCTGCCATAACGACCCTCCGGAAAACCTTCCTATCATGAGCAAGATGTCCTGCGTCTGATACACCCATCTGGAGATCATCTGCCACATCCTGCACCCATCTTCTCCTTGGCCTT
>CAJHNH020006702.1:77500-87500 GCA_905116865.2 Candidula unifasciata | reverse complement strand
CAAAAAGACAGTTAGATCTCTATCATAAATAAAATAAAGGTTTTGAAACTAATTTCGTTCTTACCTGGAAAATGAAACCACTATGCCAAAAGTTCTGTCTCAAGCTTAGGTTAAGCCCAACAGATGGCATGTGCTGGACAGAGTCTCATTTACCAGACCTAGAGTTCACCCCTTTATAACTTTTATCAAGCTCCTCCTACATTACTCCTAAAATCATTCTCATTCAAGGATGTCACAGCTCCTCCCCTGTGGGTAAGTTTATTTGCTGTCAGTCAGGGCTGTACAATACTTGTTTGAATTCCCACGGTCACATTCTACAGGTTCAATTAAGCTGGTCAAAGCTAATAGGCCAAGTCACACCTCCAGTCTACTTCACCTGTCAAGTTGTTTGCTAACAACTGCCGGCACTTTCGGCTCACCATGTCAATAGTGACCGTCTGACTTGCCTTCAAGTTAGGTAACCTCAGGGGGAGATAAGCACAATTAGCCTGTGTTATCTGCTCCTAAATGTCTGATAAGGAGATAAATATCTGACACCAACAAATGGTGTGCAAATCTCCAGTTAGTAATTCTGCTTGGTCAGTCTTATCTATGTACGTTAACACTTAACATCTGGGGACAAGTTTTAGTGTTTGATATGACCAACAGTCCAGAAGAATTAAATGTTTGTTCAGGTCGCCTCACTTAGATTAGGGATGTCTCCAAAACCATATTATTTCTGTATACTTTAAAATACATCGAAATAAAAGTCTGTTAAGAAACACATTCTGAAGTCACCGAGCGTATCGTCACACGGCCGGCTTACGCATTGAATGCGTGTGAACGTACTGGCTTTGTCGAGACTTCAACCTGCTTCCATTTTTGTTTAACAAGCAACCGAGGTAGGTGTTTAATGTGGTTTTTGTTGGCATAGGAATGAAGCAACTAAGGGGTGGGGTGGAGCTAGACCCTTTTGTTGTGAAGCTGGAACTTCGATTGAACATTACATATACATTCGTACAAGACATTAATTTCTGCATAAACATATTCACATATGTACACACACATGCACGCACCAGTTTTTCTAACCGTCTATAATATACACCACACCCATATACACACTCCCACGTACATGCACACATCCATCCAGAATATAACATATATACATCAATGTGATTGAACCGTAAGAGGGTTGACTGAATGCTAACAGACCCGAGTCTCTCACGACAGAGCGGTAGGACTTCTGCAGAGTGTCAAACAAGACACAAGTTCCATAGCCCCGGCGGCAACCTTCTGGGATCTAAAACAATGCACACTTGAACAGAATAACGTAATAATTAAAAAAAAAAACCAGTGACTTCAGAAGAAGTGACAATTTCACAACTTCACCACAAACTCAGCCTAATCCACATATTTGTGTGCCATAGAAAAAAAAAAAAAAAAAAAATGAAAAATATCTAAAGCAATAAATCGCTCTATTTAATGTCAGAAAGAGGGTGTTAAAATGTTACACAGAACCTGTTCTGCTGTATGGTAGCGAATCTTAGAATGTCACTGAACAAATCAAGAAGAATTTGGAAGCAACAGAGATGTGGTTTCTGAGACGAATGTTACGAAAACCTGGGATGGCCATAGTAACTAACAACGATTGCTTGAAAAAAGCTAATGAAAGTAGATCTCTATATACAAAAATAAAAAAGAGACAAACACTGTTCTTTGGTCTTATAATGAGAAGAGAGACATTGGAGAACATCGTGACAACTGGAAAGATCAGTGGGAAAAGGGGTAGAGGCAGACCAAGAGAGATGATGCTGGATGGGTTAAAACATAGGCATGGAGGGATATTATCAAGAGAGCTGTTCCAGCCAACCAGGGATCGTGATCTGTAGAGACGCATGAGCGCCTATGCCAGTTGGCAGGACACATGATGATGATGAGAAAATGGAGACGAAGGAAAACAAGCAGATATTTCCACGAACTCATTAGTTAGAGACATATTTTTATTTTTAATATTTTTGTTTTGTTTTGTTACTAAACAGAACCTGACAAACAAAAACAACTTAGGAAAAATGATTTGGGTATTTCATCACGTCTGGAAAAGGTTTGTGTACTTTAACAACACATCTATTAAGGAAATGTGAAATGTCAAAACTGTCAAACAATTTCTGTCCTTGCTAAAATTATACTCTAATGTGAAGAGCTCCAGATCTGGATTTAAAAGATTAACGATACAAATTGGGAGACGAGGAAAAGAAACACGCATAGAGACACGTACATGTGCTCGTACAAACTTTTATACACACATTCGATGGGCGAGTGAAGAAGAGAGAAGATGAGCATGTGCATCACATATTCTGGATCACAGAATGAAATTTAGACTGAGTGACTCAAAAAGCCGCTATTCCAATCAATCAGAAACAATCAAATAAAGCTGTTCAACCGTTAAACAGTATATTGGAATACCGTAAGGATCCGAAGTAACCTGCGGCCCAGTGAGGGTGATTATACACATGTACAAACACTTATACATATGTACATAATCGCACATACATACTTCTAAACCTCTTCTTCTTCTTCTTTTTCTTCTTCTTCTTCTTCTTTTTCTTCTTCTTCATCTTTTTCTTCTTCTTCTTCTTCTTCTTCTTCTTCTTCTTCTTCTTCTTCTTCTTCTTCTTCTTCTTATTATTATTATTATTATTATTATTATTATTATTATTATTATTATTATTATTTGTCTTTCTCTTCTTCCTTTTTCCTCTACTCCTGAAATGTCTCGCAATGCCAGAGGAGGAAGAGATCTCTGGAACAGATTCTCCTGTTTGCTTCGTATGTAGTACTTTTCAGTGTGTCTGATAATTTTGCGGTCCATGTTCTGCGTGGTCGACCTCTGGTTCTGTTGACACTATTCCGTCTTTCCAGATGGTAGCGTTTCATTGTGCTATAGTGAGGCATCGGAATCACCGTCCATAGCGAAGCCAGTAAGTTCAGAAATTAGGTCTTCCTCTCCCCATCCCAAAAGATGATTGGGAGCCGGAATACTGCGACTTTTATTCAACGTGAGAGCCAACCCCTCTCCCCCTCAGTAATTCTTAATAGGGGCGGGCTGAGCAGTCAGCCCAAAAAAATTTGCAAAAATTGCATAAAGTGGTTTCCCTAACAATGTATAGAATTTGTCCAAATATTTATTTTTACAGTTTAAATTATTTCAAAGATATTGTTATATCTATTTGCTCTTCATTATATAATAATAATTTTTATGATTACACATTTGAACAAGGCTTAAGCCCCTTGAGCCCCGTCACTGGAAAAAATATAAGGAGCCTGATTCAGCTCCCCTTTCCCCTCTCACCTTCAAATATTTCTTGGTGGTGGCGCCCATGAAAAGCTGAGTATTCTTTTAAAGAACATATGTTGCCCAGACAGCACTATCTATCTCTTCTCCTTTTGTATTAACTCCAAAGGAAAGGCAATGTCAACATGCTTGAAACAAAGCATGCTGCAAAAGCTATCGGCTCCAAATGGGCAGAGCTTCCATTGTCCACCTACCAGAGCGGCCCTTCTAGACTAGACAGCAACCAAAGTGTCAGGCCTGCCCTGCATAACATTATGTCATTAGGTGTTTAGTCTGCATTTCCCTATCCTGGAATAAATACACCAATACGACATTTACATATACACACAAAGAGAAACAAACAAACATCTGCGCATGCGCAATTTATACATACACCGGCAGACAAACCAATCGATAATCAGTAAGCAAAGAGCGTCCAGAAAAAAAAAAAAAACACTCAGGCAATGGCGAAGCTCAAAGAACCGGAAGAACTACTCCAGGTTTTTGCCTGCAAGCATCCACTTTCAATGTTCTTCTATGGCATAAAAAGTAAGACGCACAGAATCTGTGGCCCCAGGAAAGAAAATTCTCTCTTAAATGTAAAATAGATCAATCTATACTTTTAGAATTTGTTCTTTCCAAACGTAGACTGTAGCCGCCGGCTTTCAGCGGTGCTTTTAGATGGCTGCAGACTGCACGGTCAGTTATCTCAACATTCATCTGCAAAGTGAAGATAACCAACAGAGGAATTGTAAGTATGATTGAAGGGACATCTTTCTTACGATCAATTCTAATTCTGGCCTGTATATAAAATACACTCTTCACGCTATTTGAGCAAAGGATATATGGTGCTAGATCTATTTTTTGTTTTGTTTTGTAAATAGATCAATCTAGTGGCGAGAATGGCTATAATGCCGCTCGCACTTTCCACTGAAAAACAAAAACGTTTTTTAACTGCTTAATTTTGCTGTTTCCTGTTTACGGTTTACGCTTTGAATATAGCGAAAAGGTTGTTGCATGCAGACCCACTCATGCAGAAACTTGTACGAATGTGAATGCTACCAGTTACAAGTACTACGATTTTAGATGCGCGTGCATACTCTCACCAGTTAGATGACAATAAAAAGAGATCACGTTAAACCCTCTCCGGTGTAATTCCAGATCAATCAGAACTTGATGAACAATGTGGCGAACCCCTTGCTGGTTGCCTTTACTTCTTAAGAAATTTTCTTGTATCACTTTTAGGATGGGTCCTGGTAATAACAGATTCGAACCCACCGTCAGGTTTGCAAGAAGACTTCTAGCTACTGAGCTACCGCTGCAGCTGATCTAAATTAAGACAGGCCTGCGAGCCCAATTTATTAAAGGACCTTTTTCCATGCTTCTATGAGGATTATACCTATATTTTATAGACCAATCCGCATTCTCTCGGTGACGTGGTCATCCTCACACCATCCGCCTTTACTTCCCATGACTTTACCTGGCACTAGTTTTAGGCGGGATCGACCTTGGAGCCAAAGTCATTTTTTTAAACAAATCCGACTCTATGCAGATTTGAACCAACGACCGGTGGGCCGACAGGAGAGCGTTTAACCACTGGACCATGATGGCTTTGTCCAATTTGTAACGATTTTAAAATGAAATATGTTATTTCGTTCGTTCTGTAAATAATTATCACACTGCCCAAAGAAATAATTAATATATGTTAAGAGTGGTATTGGTGTTGTCGATGTGCTTCGTTATTATGGGGTGCTTGGTTCGATCTCAGTTGCAGGCAATTTGACAGCAGACCGCCTTGTGTTGGCTTCGGCTGTGGTATCAACAGCCGATTGTTAAGTACACTGACAGACTACTGAATGCAAAATTGCTTAGTGAACTCGTAAACAACCAAAGAAAATGCTGGGGTGAGTTCTGCAACGTCCTGTAAAGGGTAAGTAGGTTAACCTTTTTATCACATTTAGGTGTATCGGGTATATGGGAAGAGCACCCATCTTTACAGACCATCGGCACTAGGTGGGTAATGTGGTCAGCATTACGCCAGCCGTCTTTACTTTCCCAGGACAGCCATTCTGATGCCTAATTTAGGCTGGGTCGACCTTCGACGATTTTTACCATGATAAAAATCCATGCCTGTAAAGGGTAGGCAACTGATCAATACATAAACTAAAGAGAACATGTCTTAATGCAAACGTAGAGATAAGACGTGTGCCACAGAGTTGGTCTGAAATATCGTGTACAGATGGAATCATTGACGGAAAGAGAGACAAAGGAAGCCAGTTAGAGAGGTCTATAGACAGCCTTCTGTTATAGCATGGAATAGTTACAACATGCAGATTGATATAAAATATTGGAGTCCGTAAGATGTTAAGAAGAATGATCATCCACGACAGCCAGAGAGGCACTAGATCAAGATGGAGTATATAAATACGAATATTATTGTGTAAAGGAAGTGACATTGTGTGAAATACGTTGTTGCAGTTATCTTTGTTAGCAACAGGAGAAACTACACTAGAGATTCAGGGCGGTTAACCAAGGAAGGGTTAAATATTTCCTTTCATTACCCTTCTCTGGATGACCTAGATTATGCCTAAGGGTTATTAGGACGTCATTGACCTTTCCACGTGGCGAGGGTCAATTATACAACTTCCTGTCAACGCCAAATGTGAACACTTTGTCAGAGCATCATGTAACATCTAACTAAACACTTGAATGGAGGTAATGCGGTAAGTGACTTAACTTTTCATCGGAATTCGCGAACATTTACTCAGAGAATGCAAAATGGTTGCTGAACTTTTGTAATAAATATGTTATTTAAGCACTTCTACCACAGAAGAGTTACTAACATTTTGTTTTGAACAAATTGCAGTCTTGGTCACAGACCAGCTGCTGAACATTTGTACTGAACACGTTATTTAAGTAGTATGTCACAGAAGTGTTCTGAACGTTTGTACTGAACACGTTATTTAAGTAGTATGTCACAGAAGTGTTCTGAACGTTTGTACTGAACACGTTATTTAAGTAGTATGTCACAGAAGTGTTCTGAACGTTTGTACTGAACACGTTATTTAAGTAGTATGTCACAGAAGTGTTCTGAACGTTTGTACTGAACACGTTATTTAAGTAGTATGTCACAGAAGTGTTCTGAACGTTTGTACTGAACACGTTATTTAAGTAGTATGTCACAGAAGTGTTCTGAAAGTTTGTACTGAACACGTTATTTAAGTAGTATGTCACAGAAGTGTTCTGAACATTTGTACTGAACACGTTATTTAAGTAGTATGTCACAGAAGTGTTCTGAACGTTTGTACTGAACACGTTATTTAAGTAGTATGTCACAGAAGTGTTCTGAACGTTTGTACTGAACACGTTATTTAAGTAGTATGTCACAGAAGTGTTCTGAACGTTTGTACTGAACACGTTATTTAAGTAGTATGTCACAGAAGTGTTCTGAACGTTTGTACTGAACACGTTATTTAAGTAGTATGTCACAGAAGTGTTCTGAACGTTTGTACTGAACACGTTATTTAAGTAGTATGTCACAGAAGTGTTCTGAACGTTTGTACTAAACACGTTATTTAAGTAGTATGTCACAGAAGTGTTCTGAACGTTTGTACTAAACACGTTATTTAAGTAGTATGTCACAGAAGTGTTCTGAACGTTTGTACTAAACACGTTATTTAAGTAGTATGTCACAGAAGTGTTCTGAACGTTTGTACTAAACACGTTATTTAAGTAGTATGTCACAGAAGTGTTCTGAACGTTTGTACTGAACACGTTATTTAAGTAGTATGTCACAGAAGTGTTCTGAACGTTTGTACTAAACACGTTATTTAAGTAGTATGTCACAGAAGTGTTCTGAACGTTTGTTGTGAGCAAATTACTTAAAGTAGTCTCGGCCATAGAAAATTGCTGAAATTTTGAACAATCTATTTACATTGTCTCATACCACTTTCTGAACTGTTTTACTCAACACGATACTTTAGCTGAATATCACAGATTAGTGCTGAATTTGTGTATTGAGCGAATTACTTAAAGAAGTTTCCATGGTGAACTTTTCAACAATCTATTAACATTGTCTCATACGAGTTTCTGAACTGTTGTACTCAACAGGATATTCAAGCAGCCTACCCACGTTCATACAGTTGATGTGTTTTTGTACAGAGCTAGTTATTCATTCAGAATGAAAGGAGTAAGCGGGGCGAGAATGGGAAGGAATGAAGGTTTAATGCAGCGGTTCTCAACCGGCTGGTCGCAACCCTTTTTGTGTGGATCGAATGACCCTTTCACATGTGTCACCTAGGACCATCGGAAAACATATATCCATTGAAGTTATGAAGGAACATAATTGTTTGGGGGTCGCCACAACATGAGGGAACTGCATTAAAAGGTCGCGACGTTAGGAAGGCTGAGAGACACTGGTTTAATGCTTGTTGGTTGAGGGTAGTTGTTCCAACGAAGTAAAAAAGACGTAACAAAGTATCCAATCATCATTTCCAAAGATAGTTGCTAAACTATTTACCTCACTAAACAAGTTATCCAATCAGCATTTCGTTAAGTAGTTTCTGAACTCTTTTACTAAACAAGTTATTCAGTCAGCATTGCCAAAGATAATGGCCGAACTTCTGTTTGAAACAGGTAATTGAAGCAGCCCGTGCAAACGTGAATGTTGCGGCTGTCATCTTTATTAGTTTCATTTGTTTTCGTCTGTGTTTTTGGATGACTCTTGTTGCCTTGTTCGCGTCGTTGATTCATCCACAATAGGAAACTTCTGGGGAAATATCTAGCCTTTGCCTTCATCCCCTGGAAGAAGGAAGAAGCCCTAGGCTCTATTTACTATGCGCCTGATGTCTCAATGCGTGAGTGCAAGTCTTGGGTGCTGTATACCAACATCTCTGGAATTTGCTGTTTCTCTCTTTCAGTCGTCGGATCTGTGGCTAAAATGATGCGAACGCTTCGTAATGCCGGGATGCCTGGTTCGATCTCAGCTGCGAGCAATGCACCTTGCGTTGGTTTCGACAGTGGTATCAAGATAGCCGACCGTCCAGAAGCAATGGCAAACTAATGGACGTAAATTTGCCTAGAAAAACCACACAACAACCATCTTAACACCATTTGTCTTCTAAAAAGGCATGTAAAAAAAAAAAAAACATTCTTAGCTACATTTCAATGACTTAAATAAGTCCGATTTTTAAGAACACCACAAGCGGTCCTTACAGAAGGTGATCAGCTCCTATAAAATGCTTATTTCAAAGAGGGTTCACTGCGACTGACAGCTTTTTGTGTGCGCAGGCATGATTCATATTTAAAGACAGAAACAAACACGTGGAGACTTTAACTGGAAAGTGAAAGTAAAAAGATGGAGAGGGCATGGGGTGAGCTACACATAGCCAACGAAAGGACGACTTGATGTATGTTGGCTGAGGGCCTTTGTTGTTCTTTTACGGATGTTGATGATGATGATGATGATGATGTAAAAGAAGAAGAAGAAGAAGAAGAAGAAGAAGAAGAAGAAGAAGAAGAAGAAGAAGAAGAAGAAGAAGAAGAAGAAGAAGAAGAAGAAGAAGAAGAAGAAGAAGAAGAAGAAGAAGAAGAAGAAGAAGAAGAAGAAGAAGAAGAAGAAGAAGAAGAAGAAGAAGAAAAAGAAGAAGAAGAAGAAGAAGAAGAAGAAGAAGAAGAAGAAGAAGAAGAAATAGAAGAATAGTAATGTTCCCCATCTCTCAAAAGACAACACAAAACACAAGCCATCACAGTTCTTGCTTTAAAAGCCACACGCCGTCCTACGTCAGCTGTTGTGAATGACGGTTCTAGAATAGGCGCACTTACTTACATTTGGGACAGCCTACTTCTACATACATACCGAACGAATTTCCTGACCTCATGTAATTGTAATAAAGGAAAATAATGTTACATAAAAAAACACAGGTGCTTCCCATGAGGTCTTCTAGCGGAAACAAACCAGAATGTGGCAGTTTGTTGGGGAATTCTACAATTGGCCTATTATTTCTGGGCGTTGTGCTTTCTGATATATCCGTTTGGCTTCCGTTGTTTCTAGCTGCGCCTTCCCTGGCTATTATAATTATGTTAAAGAGACCATTAACAATGGTGGAAAACTAGTTTTGTTATCATATTCGCACTCTGCGCATTTCCACGTGTGCTCAGTCTTTCTGTGTAGCAACCATCCCAATGTTCTTCTACCGCTGGTTCATAAACCTTGATCTTCTTCTTTTTCTTCTTCTTCAACTTCTTCTTCAACTTCTTCTTCAACTTCTTCTTCTTCTTCTTCTTCTTCTTCTTCTTCTTCTTCTTCTTCTTCTTCTTCTTCTTCTTCTTCTTCTTCTTCTTCTTCTTCTTCTTCTTCTTCTTCTTCTTCTTCTTCTTCTCTTCCTCTTTTTCTTCTTCTTCTTCTTCTCCTTCTTCTTCTTCTTCTTCTTCTTCTTTTTCTTCTTTTTCTTCTTCTTCTTCTTCTTCTTCTTCTTCTTCTTCTTCTTCTTCTTCTTCTTCTTCTTCTTCTTCTTCTTCTTCTTCTTCTTCTTCTTCTTCTTCTTCTTCTTCTTCTTCTTCTTCTTCTTCTTCTTCTTCTTCTTCTTCTTCTTCTTCTTCTTCTTCTTCTTCTTTTTCTTCTTCACGGTTACTGGCTGTAAAGTTTGGCGGAAAGTCATGGTTGTTCGTCCACTTCTGTTCAAGAACTTG
>CAJHNH020006702.1:12500-72500 GCA_905116865.2 Candidula unifasciata | reverse complement strand
ACTCAGCTATCTAGTACTCCTCCTTCTCTTTTTCCTCTTCGTTTTCTTCGGATTTTCTTCTCCTCTTTTTTAAAAATAACTTCTCGTCCTTTTGCACTTGAAACAGAGGCTGGCACGGTGTCGTGGAGTGAACAGCCAACCCTACACGATGGACGAGTCGTGACGCTGACTTCCCTAAGCGGGCACGTCATATTTCAAACTTAAACCCGTCCGAGGGGGTATGTAGTCCCTTATATTGATATATACCTCATCTGGTGAAATAAAAATTTCTAGACCCTTTATTTGCATTGAGAAGTCTACATTTTCAAACTTGCAACTGCGGAATGAATATTTCAGGTGTATAATAAAGAAATTCATGTAAGCCTGTTTACTCCTTGGGCATGAATACAGGGACTTCTTTCCTAGAGACGCTAGCGGGTTTTGTGAGCGGCATTCTTTAGCCTGATCTCCAAAGTGTCAAGACGTGTATACAGTCTATGAATAAAATTGGCGCATTCAAAGTACCAGTTGTATCTTTGAAGAATTCCTAAGCTTGGGTTAAGTTGATTATAGTTTACGAGTACCATAATATGTGTATTTTTAAAGTTGGCCACTGCTGCAGAGAGGGAAGATTCAGCTGTGTGATCGCATAGAGTTGGGCCGTTCTTGATGTCCAGAGATCAGGCTCCGAACATTAAACCTTTCCCAGTGTAGACTAAATAGTTTGTGCTCTACATAACCCACACCATTTGTAAAAATATTAAACCCTACAAGTAATTATTTTCTGACCAGACAAACGAAGTTTTGTGCCTCATAGCAGAAATATGGAATTTGGGTCATCTTTTAACCAGCTAGTTACTGTGACGTCAGAGCTAGACGCTCTGAGTCAAAGGTGTGTTTGGCACGGAAACATTGGGTGTGTAGTGAGCAGCCTGTGGAGACGTGAATTAAATATATAGGTACTAACGGGATACATTGTATGTCTGCGAGTGCAGATGTGAGGGTGGAGAGAGGATGATCTATGTGTGGTAGTGTCTATCTATCTCCACTATATACCTTGTCTTATATCTGGTGTACTTATTTACAGACAGATAAATGAAAGGAGTCATTTTCTCCTGTTCTTGAGAGTTACACTCTGAGGAATGGAGAAGGTTAGCAGAGTGTCGGGTGGGCTGGTGTGTGAATAAGGATGATTACTAATTCTGAGTTCTTTCCTGACAGGATGATACCTCCTTAGAGATCAGACAGACGAATCACAGTCCAGCCAACAACCACCAACCCATACCATTGTGGGCACCAAGCATACCCAAAAGTCCTACCTATTGTTGCCACTACCTCAACATGGCAGGAGCTTGTATGTGAGTTCCAGGACTAGTATACAATTGCAGACACCTATTTCGTCAATGCAGAGAATCAGTCTCCAAGAGCTTTGTTGGGCTCCTATGCAGCTCCTGTGTCCTCATGTGAAAGACAGTCAGCGTGTACCAGATCAAACCGAGGCGTAGCTATCTATTGAGTCAACCACAGTCGAATCACCATGGACTGAGGGGAGCAGTGACCTTTGAACTGGGATAAGTGATCTCTTAATCACATACATGCTATCTTCGCACAGCTCCTTTTGATTTCCAATAATGAATTCATGTAATGTCCAGGAACTACATCTGGCTGCTTCAACATCTGGGTTGTGTCATTAATTCCTGAACTCCATTCACTGAACACTTTGGATTATCTATTCATTTATATATGTGTATATATTGAACTTATTACATGCAGAAATTTTCATGGCTGACTTGGGTGTCCCTGTTTCACTATTCTAACTGTCTAGCTTTTATGTTTGTGTGAGTCATAAGTGTAATCTGTGTTAACATAGCTATGATAGTATACTATCATAACCTGGGGCTACCTTTTTATAGTAGTGAGGGTGTCCAGCTAAGTGTGCCTAGGAATATTATATATTTTGTAGTGCCAAAGCTTGAGCTGCCCTACTCCTGAAATAAGTTGAGCGTATATTGGCCACAGGATATTCCTTAGACCAATACGAGCCAACGTCTCAACATTATTATTTCAGAGTACTGTTGGTTGTTAAG
The DNA here is from genome assembly GCA_905116865.2 of Candidula unifasciata. NCBI lineage: Eukaryota > Metazoa > Mollusca > Gastropoda > Stylommatophora > Geomitridae > Candidula > Candidula unifasciata. Next base: position 70,434 of record CAJHNH020006702.1, on the reverse strand, counting down.
GAGAAATCCTTAAATCAGGCACGTAACAGGAGCGGTATGTGACAACGGTGTGCTTTGGTTTACAGCCGGACTGCGATATCTACCTGTTTTCAGTAATTTGAACAAACCCTTAATTAGTCGCTTTTGGCAACACGCTTGTAAAAGGGCAGTTGGTCTTTTACCCCCCCCCCCCCCCCCCTCACCCCCACCTTTAAATGGGCCCGCATGAAGTACTTCGTTCATTTCCACCGTCTTAATATATAATCACGTTATTAAGAAAATGTGGGATTGGACTGTAGTAGAGACTGGAGATTAACGAAATGACTGAGACATCATCTGACCTCATTCATTAAATATCACTGGCCCGTTAAATTCAACAGTAATGTTCTTATATACAGCAACTACATACTGATTTTCCGCGCCAGTTCTCATTGATAAACACACACTTCAAAGAGGCGCAGGAAACTTGAGCTCAAGTTCACCCCCCCCCCACCCCCCCCCCCCCCCCCCCCCCCCCCCCCCCCCCCAACATATTCTCAAGGACTAGCGGACAGTCATCTCCCTTCCCCGAAAATTTGCAGTGGGAATTAGTGGCTCCCCTATCCATGTACATATATGTTCTGGTTTAAATTACATTAATTTGTGTAAATACATTTTGTTATTTCAAATACATTATTATATGTTTTTACCATCTTGCACATAAACATAATGCGCACTTAAGGCTCCAGCTGTTAGAACCCCCCCCCCCCTTGCACTAGAATCGGACTTAACCCTCCAAATGTTTTCATTGTTTCTTTGCTCGTGCACCCTCATAATGTCTGTGTGACTCATCGCCCAGCAGCAGATGTGATTTCATGATTGGACTGAAGACAGCTGACGAATTCTGGGTAACATAGGGTAATGACGATGGCAAGATTAGGCGGAATTTTATATACATGGTTTCAGATCAGGTTTAGAAAATAAACAGTAGCGACATGTCAACATTACTATCTGGTTGGTTAGCTGACTGGCAGGCTGGTTTGTTGCCTAGATGGCTAGTTGCCTGGTTGTTGGTTTGATGGTTGACTGTCACATTGGTTGGCTTGCTATCTAATTTAAGGGCTGAGTGGTCTTGAGGCAATGTGTTCGCCTCGATTGCTGGAGGTTCCGGGTTCAGGCCAGGTGAAGGCTATGATTTTTTCACGTAGACTTCTAGTAATTTTCCCTGGTCGCTGGGTAGTAAGATCGGACGCCTGTGTGTATTGTTGCGCAAAGAAAATTTTAAAAAATCCCTTGTCAGTTGGAAATCGAAAAAAGTAGCCTAACGGCCGTGTCCGGGCAAAATTTAAAGTTAAAAAGCTACCTAAAGTATTTCAGGATCCTCGCCGGTGCTACAGATTCTTCAGACTCGGGTTAGAGTTAGAAGTAGAACGGAGCACTTATGGGTTACTACCCTTGTGCCATGTTGTTAATCTGTTGTTCAAACCAAACTAATTGATTTGTTAGTACATGTTTTACAAAAGAAATGCACTAAAATTTCGAAAGATGAGAAAGGAAAGGAATGCGTGACGAATTTGTTACCCTGTACACATGAATCGCTCCTTCGTTCGTTTTCTGGCTTACTGTGCGAATGAATGGATGACTGGTATCTATATATATATATATATATATATATATATATATATATATATATATATATATATATATATATATATATATATATATATATATATATATATATATATATATATTTATATGTTTGTGTTTGTGTGTGTATGTGTGTGTGTGTAATTGTACATGCGTGTCTATATGTGTGTGTGTAATTGTACATGCATGTCTATATGTGTGTGTATGTTTGTGTGTAATTGTTCATGCATGTCTATATGCGTGTGTGTGTAATTGTACATGCATGTCTATATGTGTGTGTGTGTGTGTAATTGTACATGCATGTCTATGTGTGTGTGTAATTGTACATGCATGTCTATATATATTTGTGTGTGTGTAATTATACATGCATGTCTATATATATTTGTGTGTGTGTGTAATTGTACATGCATGTCTATATATGTTTGTGTGTGTGTTTGTAATTGTACATGCATGTCTATATATGTTTGTGTGTGTGTAATTGTACATGCATGTCTATATATGTTTGTGTGGGTAATTGTACATGCATGTCTATATATGTTTGTGTGTGTGTGTGTAATTGTACATGCATGTCTATATTTGTGTTTGTGTGTGTAATTGTACATGCATGTCTATATATGTTTGTGTGTGTGTGTAATTGTACATGCATGTCTATATATGTTTGTGTGTGTAATTGTACATGTATGTCTATATATGTTTGTGTGTGTGTGTAATTGTACATGCATGTCCATAGGTGTGTGTGTGTAGTAGTACATGCATTTCTATATATGTTTGTGTGTGTGTGTGTGTGTAATAGTACATGCATGTCTATATGTGTGTGTGTGTAATTGTACATGCATGTCTATATATATTTGTGTGTGTGTAATTGTACATGCATGTCTATATATGTTTGTGTGTGTGTGTAATAGTACATGCATGTCTTTATGTGTGTGTAAGTGTGTTTGTAATTGTACATGCATGTCTATATATGTTTGTGTGTGTGTGTTTGTAATTGTACATGCATGTCTGTATATGTTTGTGTGTGTGTGTAACTGTACATGCATGTCTGTATATGTTTGTGTGTGTGTGTAATAGTACATGCATGTCTGTATATGTTTGTGTGTGTGTGTAATTGTACATGCATGTCTATATGTGTGTGTATGTGTGTGTGTAATTGTACATGCATGTCTGTATATGTTTGTGTGTGTGTGTGTAATAGTACATGCATGTCTATATGTGTGTGTATGTGTGCGTGTAATTGTACATGCATGTCTGTATATGTTTGTGTGTGTGTTTAATTGTACATGCATGTCTGTATATGTTTGTGTGTGTGTGTAATAGTACATGCATGTCTGTATATGTTTGTGCGTGTGTGTAATTGTACATGCATGTCTATATATGTTTGTGTGTGTGTGTAATTGTACATGCATGTCTATATGTGTGTGTATGTGTGTGTGTAATTGTACATGCATGTCCATATGTGTGTGTGTGTAATTGTACATGCATGTCTGTATATGTTTGTGTGTGTGTGTGTGTAATAGTACATGCATGTCTGTATATGTTTGTGTGTGAGTGTAATTGTACATGCATGTCTGTATGTGTTTGTGTGTGTGTGTGTAATTGTACATGCATGTCCATATGTGTGTGTGTGTAATAATAATGCATGTCTGTATATGTTTGTGTGTGTGTAATTGTACATGCATGTCTATATATGTTTGTGTGTGTGTGTGTGTAATTGTACATGCATGTCTATATATGTTTGTGTGTGTGTAATTGTACATGCATGTCTATATATGTTTGTGTGTGTGTGTGATTGTACATGCATGTCTATATGTGTTTGTGTGTGTGTGTAAATGTACATGCATGTCCATATGTTTGTGTGTGTGTGTGTAATTGTACATGCATGTCTATATATGTTTGTGTGTGTAATTGTACATGCATATCTATATATGTTTGTGTGTGTAATTGTACATGCATATCTATATATGTTTGTGTGTGTGTGTAATTGTACATGCATATCTATATATATTTGTGTGTGTGTAATTGTACATGCATATCTATATATGTTTGTGTGTGTGTGTAATTGTACTTGCATGTCTATATATGTGTGTGTGTGTGTGTGTGTAATTGTACATGCATATCTATATATGTTTGTGTGTGTGTGTAATTGTACATGCATGTCTATATATGTTTGTGTGTGTGTAATTGTACATGCATGTCTATATGTGTGTGTAGTTCTGTTTAGTGCATGCCGGCCCCATCCCCAACAGCCCTTACTAGGTGCTAAAGTGCCTCTTCAAACCACTAGTTTTAGTGCAATTGAGATTTCTTAGCCAACATAATTTTCACAAAGAAATCTGACCACAGTTATAACCGATACTGATCGCAGTAGGTTGATCATGATAGATTTTTTTTTTTTGGTTAGTTTACATACATTTTTTTTTGAGTTTGTTGGCTGATCGATCGTTTCATTGGTTGGCCGGCTGACTGATTCAAATACAATCATGCTTCACTCTTCATTGATCTAGGCCTTGTTAAAAAAAAGTCGGGAAGCCAGCCAGCCAATTAGTTAACAAATATAGCCAGCCAGACAGGCAACTAACCAACCAATCAACCCACCAACTGTATGACAAAACCGACAACAAAAACCCCGATCAGCCAGTCAACTAACCATTCAAACATATAACCAAGCCAATCAGCGTTCAATCATCTAACCAGCCAAATAACAAACCACTCAACTGACCAATCAAGAAGCAGACTGTTAACCACCCAATTACCATTTCATCCAGCCAACCAATGAACCAACACAACAATCCAGTCGACCAAATCTAAGCAAATGAACAAAGAAACCAGCAAACTAACCAAGAAAAAAAAATAATAACTAACCAACCAAACGACCAGTCAGGGAGCCTAATAGATGACTAAACCAACCAGCCATGAACCAAATGAACTAACCAACCCATCCACCCAGCTCAAAAACCCAACAAAAAAGCAACCAGCCGACATAGATATATGTACTGTTTGTTTAACGAGGGTTACGTGAAGGCGGAAGTCAAGCCAGCTGTTACAAAGCCTGGTGGTGTTGAGAGTGAATGAATGAAGGAAGCATCTGGTGTTGAGTGAGTGAATGAGTGTGGCATCTGGTGTTGCAAAGATTACGCTCGCACTCGGCAAAGCCCAAAGGCAGATTACAGGAGTTCCCAGCCAGAAACCCAAGAGGTGTGTACATTAAAAAGTCATCTGTGGGACAAAGGTGGTTGTGTATGGGACAAAAAGTGGTTGTGTGTGGGACAAGAGGTGTTCTGGCCACTGCAAGCTAACTAATAAAGGAATGTGTGCGTGTAAAAATTTGCTCAATAGTGTGCTGGGTGTGAAGGATGGTCATATAGATTGGTTCATTCACTGTAATGATTGAATACATTTATTTACCAGCTGTGGACGTGCATACAATTTTGATCTAAGGATCCGTATCCTTTTCGTTAAAGTCTATAAATGTGTACACCGACTGTGAAGATGTACGAATTGGTACACCAGCTGTGCACCTCTGCTGTGAGATCTAGAAATTTGGAAACCTGGGAAGTAAACAAGCGATGAGAATGTAGAATTGACGCTGTTGAAATTTCGTATTTTATGTAAACAAAACTCATAACATACATGGGTTCTAAAAAAAATAAATAGAAACAATTGAAAGAAATTAAAGAAAGACAAGAAAAACTGGAAATTCTAGCCATATAATTAAAACAAATTTAAAAAAAAAAAAAACCCACTCTTACAGAAACCATCATGGACGGAAAGCCCGAAAGGTAAGTGAGACTAGAAGTAGACTGCGATACAAACGAGTGGCGAAAATGAAAAGTTTGAAGAAAATCAATCTCAAAGACTGTACCAGAGGCAATATTGGGGATCAATTGCGACCAAGTGTCTTTGTGAAGACGGTCATACATGACTGATTGATTGTCTCCTTTGACCCTCTCACCCATGGCCAACCTACTCAATTCTCTTCCATTCATACCCTCCACATCCCACATTCCAGGTTGATGATTGACGTATTGTGACGGCAGTTGCCACAAGGCACCGGCATGCCTTCCCCCCACTGACAGCTGACACTGTTCCCTCTAAGTACATGTGAAGTGTACCAGGCCCCAGGGGCGCCGCTAACTTTGAGCCTCACAAGGAAATTGTTTTTGAGGGAGGGCGCCACAGCCCGATGAATTGTTTTTAAGGGAAAGGACAGGAGCAGGGAAAGTGGAGGGAATTCAGCAGCTCCCCCCCCCCCCCACCCCCCCCCCCCCCACCCACCCCCCCCCACTATGTGTAGAAGAACTCTATTAAAGTCCTTGTTTATGCACACAACAATATTTCAGATATATTATTACATTGCATGTCTGGCGTGCAATAAGGATAATCTGTCAACTAACTAACATCATTATTATTATTGAGAATAAAAGTTCCCATTCTGGCCAGTGGCGTATCGTGCATATTAGGCTAGGCTTATTGTTTTGTTGACCACTGGGCACTCGATGAGTATTATTATTGATCCCTTAAACAAGCCTTATCCAACTTAAGTCCCTACCCAGGACAATGTGTATCTGGGCTTCCTCTCACTATTTTTTTTGTGTGTCATCGTACATGCCAGGCCAAGCCCATTCCCTGTTACGTGAACATGTTCGCGTAACATTACCCCACGTTGACAGGGCGCAGACTGCTGCTTGTTAACACAATTTTGACAGCCTCTCTTTCATACGCCCTAGAGCAGTCAAGTCAGAAGCGGATCTTTTAAAGTGTGTTGTGTCTTCTTCTTCACGTTCACCTGCTGTAAACTCTGACGGAGAGTTGTTGCTGTTTGTCCATCTCTGGACTCTAATCTTGTTCCAGAACCTGAATGCTGCGAGCCCACCCGTTTAACAGATGACCTAACTGTATGCAGTTAAGTGGTTCCTTGCTTCTCATGCAGATGCACTCCAACTTCGAAGAAAATTCCATTTAGTCGACTCTTAAGACATGCTTGTTGGAGTGGCAGTGAGTCTGTTTTATCTCCTATTTCCGTCTTTCAGCAGCTGTGTTTTCATTCATTGGTCTCGCTGGAATTTTTGAATTTACTGTGAGAGCAGAGGCGGCAGCATAAATAAAACATTTGGAACGTTATTAGGAGGGGTAGGGGAGGGTCTTAACCCCTTACGAATTGCGTGAGAAAAAAGATACCTCAAGTGACCCAGACTTTGCTTAGATGCTTAATAATATTAACAAGGAAAATAACAATTAACATCAATTAAACAGCAATAACATATATATATATATATATATATATATATATATATATATATATATATATATATATATATAAACAAATACTTGAAAACATTACTTCTGTACCTGTTTTAGTTTAGGGAATGGCAAATTTTTTGTTGTTGAAGGGGTGGGGTGGAGGGCTCAAGCACACCGTACCTCAGGAGGCGGCGCCCCTGCCCCATAAATGCTGTGCATGTCTCCAAGAATAAGCAGAAACTGTCAGACATGGCCGCCACATTTCTGGAAAGCGCCACCTGCTGTTTCAGGTTATATAACTCCTTTCTTCTACGCATTATTTTCAATCAATAATCTTCATTACGCCATAGCAATTTGCTGATTTGATCCAGTTTAGTTTTGCCGTCTCTGGCTAATTCTTCTCTCCGTCTTTAGATAATCTCACTTGCCTCGATGAACCCCCCCCCCCCCCCCCAACCCCTCATTTCTTGCTTCCATCCATCCCCGATGCACAAAACTCACTTTTCGACCCAATACATCAGATAACAGCAAACCCATAATTAGTAGTCTTTTAGGACATGTTTGTTGTGGAGGGTATTGCGTTTGTTCGTCTCCGCTCCCCTAAACGGGGTCCCGGAACCCATAGGGGAAGATGTAACCGCTCAAACTCCTGTCTTCATTTCCCACTGACAGTCAGATTTTCTTTCCGGTGCCATTTCGTTTTCTGTTAATGTATTCTTTGCGAGAACTGAGAAAAGTGTATAAAAGCAGAAATCGGAATTAAACACTTAACGAGGCTTTGAAGAAAAAAAAAACGCTGCCATAAAACAGTCTTCGTCGGCACGGCTACTTATGTGTTGTTTACTTTATTCCATTTTGTTTGTTTTGTTTAACCACAAACCATTCTTGTGTATTTATGATTGCTTCAATGTACAAATAAACAAATAAAGAGCCATTTTCCACGCTGTCAGGTGCACTAAGCATATACTCATATAGTCTGATCCAGAAGTATTGTCGAACTTTAAAAATCTGTAAGTCAGAAACCTTGTGATGTAAAATGTCTAAAATTGACATGCAGTCTGTTAATAATGATGTCCTTGTGAGTATTTTTAAATGTGAACAAATATCTAGCTTTTGTTTTTCCGTAATTTGCCCTAAAAATAAAAAATAAAATAAAAACACCAGAGGTGATTTAAAGCAAACAATCAGTAACTTGAGTAAACTGAGCAAGGGTACTGTTTAACACAACAAAGTGCATGCGTTTCATTTGCGTTTAAAAACCAGGTGGTCACTTCCGGCATAAGTCGCGGATTTTTCATTGAGTGGGGAACATGTTATCAAAATAATCACTACGTATCGCTGCACGTATGAATGATTTCTAAACAATCTCCACACGTGTGTCGATTACTTTATAATCCGTTTTCCGGGGGGAGGGGGAGATGGGGGTAAGAAATTGTTAGTCACACAAAGATCTGCGCAATCGTAAATTATAGAATCATAAGGATATGGTAAATCTAAGGCCTAGTGCAAAAATTAGTCTCAATCCGTACACGGGTTTTCAAGATATTTGTTAAGTGCGACGGCATGAGTTTTGAAACGCACTATAGACCTATAATTTATAAACCAGTCGGTACTCCGTCAGTGATGTGGTAAACATCAAGCCTGTCGCCTTTACTTCCCATGACTTTACTGGTATCCACTCAAGGCTGGGTCGACACGGGAGGCATGGTCATTAAAAAACTCCGGCATTGTTTGGATTCGAACCTACCGCCTTGAGATCCACAGTTGAGCTTCTAGCCGCTACCTCACGGCAGCTCCCAATGTAGCGTTTTCACGCCTGTGGCGCATCTGGCACCAATCGATTGGTGGTGTGGTTAGAATCACGACAGGTGGCCTTTACTTCCAAAAACCTTTCCGGGTATCTATTTTAGGCTAAGTCGACTTAGGAGCCAAGGGCAAGAAACTTTAACGTTGTTCGTCAATCTCTTAAGATTGTCCTCCCACTTGTATAACCGCTCACCCTTTGCTCTAATCCCCCCCCCCCCTCCATTTCGCCGGGCCGCTACACTTTCTTTTGTTAGCACCACTGACAGAAGGAACCTCTCTCCGCAGCCAGTATACCTACCTCGTGCGTGTCCATACATAGGAATTACATGTAATTGATAGATGCTGGACAGCACCAACGACTGAGTGGTCTCGAGGTATAGTGCCCGCTGGAGGTCTAGGGTTCAAGCCCCGATAAAGGCTGGGATTTTTTTCACATGGACTTTTAGTAATTATTCCTGGTCTCTGGGTAGTAAGTTCGGACGCCTGTGTGTATTCTTGCGCGTTTAAAAAATCCCTTGGCCTTTGAAAATCGAAAACAGTAGCCTTACCGGCAAAAGTGTGGAGTTAAAATTCTACCCAAAGAATTTCAGGAACCTCGCCGGTGCAACGGAGTTCATGCACTGCGCTGAAAATTTTCGGACTCAGGCTTCAGTTAGAAGTAGAACGGAGCACTTATGGGTTACACCGGTATGCCATGTTGTAGAGCCGTCAAATACACATAAAATATAGCCCCCCCCCCCCCCCCCCAATCTCCACCCAGAGAAGGAATCTGGATGCGACTGTCTAAGTCGCAGTGGGTGTCACAACTTGATATCCAGAAATGCCCAGGAGAAGGATTCAACTCGAGGGAGATAAGCTTAGGATATTTATTTCCGCAAACCTTTGCTGTGAAATCATCGCTGGCTGGTCATGAACTTGGCTGTAACTATTCCATGAGATGGACCAATGTCATCCCCACGACCCAACCCGGGTCATGCCTTATTGGCCAACTCCTCCCTCCCTCTTTAGACACTCAGTGTACGCTGTTTGTGGGCGTCTACTCCGTCCATTTCCTAGTTTTAGAGAACCCGTTTTTTCCGCCCCGCCCGTGCGTTGGTGATTAATACTCCAGTACCTGTCCTTGACATCCTTTTGAAGGAAGTTTTTTGCCAGGAACACACATGAGTATTATTTATTGTGTACATTAGTCCCATGTAGTCACTTCATAGTTAGAGCATATTTGTGTATGTGTACTGTTTTGTTCTTTATGTGCCGATGAAGGCTAATCGCCGCAACGTCCTTTGATCGTTTATTGTGATCGATTTTGTAAAGCTAACATAAACTGTTGTTTCTTACCAACTTTTTTTCTTCCGTTTAATTTTCTACTCCTTTTAAAAACTAACTAATTCCTGGACCTTTCACCAGACAGTTTACCACGCGTAGGCTGCTGGTGATAATTCGTGTTAAAGTAAGCGTGGTTAGAGCGTCCGCTTCGATGTATCTATAGTTTAATCAATTTAACCGTCCTCCATGGCTGTACAGTTAAACGGGGGTTTGTACTTGTTTGATTCTCATCCCTGACATGTAAATTACAGACCGCAATCCTGGAAGTGGGGAAAAAAAAACTTTAAAAAAAAATAATACAAGTTAAGTTTTTGACGTTGGTGTACATAATGCTTACCTTTGATGCTTACTGTTGGTTTTGGGTCCCATTGTGGGGATACGAAGAACAGATTTACTCCTGCTCAACAAGCATGTCCTAATAGTCGACTAACGGGTGGGGGGGGGGGGGCGCTTCCTTTGATGTCGGGGTGCATCAATTTGAGAGGCAGGGGACCAACAGTCTGGACACAAATATGCTAGATCTGTAAAACGGATTTGCATGCAACACTCAAGTTGTGGAACAAGACTAAAGTCTAAAGGTGGATGAACAACCTAGCCATTTTCGGCAGAGTTCAATTCAAAGCCCGTAAGCACGATGAAGAAGAAGAAGAAGAAGAAGAAGAAGAAGAAGAAGAAGAAGAAGAAGAAGAAGAAGAAGAAGAAGAAGAAGAAGAAGAAGAAGAAGAAGAAGAAGAAGAAGAAGAAGAAGAAGTCATTACTTCCCTTACTGGTTGTTTCAATCCCAATTTGACACATTTTTTTGAGAAAATTGGTACCAGAATGAGTCAATCAAAGTTGTATTACTGTTTATTCCCTTGTGGGTTCCTGGACCTCATTTTGAAAAAGCGGGGAGGAGGGAGGGTTGCCTCCTACACCGTCCTTCCCTAAAAAATGTGACTAATCAAGAGTTTGCTTAAATCAATTTGAATAGCGCAGATATCTCAGCCGAGATGTAAACCACTAGATAATGTGCTTTTAAGGACGGACGCAGAAGAAGAAGAAAAATTAGTAGTGTAATAAAAATTGGACTACAAAGGGTTAATCAAAGTTGTAGTAGTTAATAAAACCAGGACCGGAAAGGGTTAATTAAAGTTGTAGTGCCGTAATCTTCTTCTTCTTCTTCTTCTTCTTCTTCTTCTTCTTCTTCTTCTTCTTCTTCTTCTTCTTCTTCTTCTTCTTCTTCTTCTTCGCGTTCACCAGCTGTAAACACAGCTGAAAAGTTTTGGTTTCTCGTCCACTTCTGGACTGCAGTTCAGTTCCAGAACCTGAGTGTTGCGTGTGCATCTGTTTGACAGATCTGACTAATTTGTATGCAGACTTTTGGTTCTATGCCTCTTAGGCAGATTCACTCCGACTTCAAAGAAATCTCCCATTTAGTCGACTCTTACGACATGCTTTTCTGTAGGCAGTGGGTCCATTCTTGTTTTCCCTATAATAGGGCCCCGGAACCCACGTGTAGTGCCGTAATAAAGCCAGGACCAGAAAGGTGTTAATCAAAGTAGTAATGCTATAATAAAACAAGTACCAGAAAGAGTTAATCAAAGTTGTACTGCCGTCATAAAACCAGGACCAGAAAGGGTTAATCAAAGTTGTAGTGCTATAATAAAAGCATAAATAAACTATAGCTTTCGATTTTTATGTTGTCTAGTGTGTTCTATCTTTCTACTTCTTGCTATGAGTGCCGATCAATACACTTTCTGTTACTTGATTAATTCATAATATTTAACGTCCTCAAAGGTTTCCCCCTCTGTTTATTAACAGGAATGATGAATACACACCGGAAGCTACCAATGAAATACCTTTCTTAAATGTTTGTGTATTCTAGAGAAAGCATTAAGGTCTACTGTGTTTGTAAATTGTTTTGTTATCGACATCTGCTTCCTTAATATAAATTTCTGTAACCTATGGTGCCATTTCAATGGTTTGAAATGAATTCTGTATTCCATACTTGTGGATTTCAAGCTGTACGGTAGACATGGCCAATAAGACACCTTTTATTGGGGGTGCCTAGTTGACCATGTTATTAGTGCACTTGTATCTACGGCGAGGCGCACTCGCCGTCTGGAGGTGACAGGTTCAATTCCCGGTACGGTAACTATAGCTTTCGATTTTTATGTTGTTTTGTGTGTTCTTCTATCTTTCTACCTTTTTCTATGATTGCCGATCAATACACTTTCTGTTACTTGATTAATTTGTAATAAAAGCTGGGCTAGAAAGGGTAATCAAATTTCTAGTGTTATAATAAAACCGTGACCAGAAAGTGTTAATCAAAAATGTAGTGCTGTAATTAAACGAGGACCAGAAAGGGTTAATCAAAGTTGTACTGTAATAAAACTATCCTAGGAAGTACTAAATGTAATCAATTCTGACACGAAGCCGGCTGTCCGGACACACCGCTAGAAGAGGTGACGTGTTTCCTGTTGTCAGCCATGTTGACTCGCTGGTGTACAAACACGGACCAGCCAACACGGGTTAGTGCTATCAAACATTCTCTCCAATGTTTATCTTAGGTTCCAAGCAGGCCATCGAGGGAATCACCACACGGGGGATAGCTTGGCAGGTGTAAGGTCTAGTTTGATAAGAAGCGTCTTGGCCAGGGATGGTATGTAGTTAGAGTGGGCAAAATGGATTAGGCAGTTGTTCGTAGTATTTAACTGTAATCTACTTATCTTCATACTTTGTTTATCACTCAGCGGTGGAATGGTTCTTAACTTTTGGCGTATAAGATAGGAAGGGTTTCACCAAATATGTAGAATCCAAGGCTACGGTTAGTTTTTAGTACACTTGCCCTTTTCAGTGCCAGAAAAGTGCGTCTTTTTCTTCATCTTCGTCTTCTTCTCATGTGCTGCTTCTGCTGCTGTTATTCCTTTCCCCCCAAATACGCTGATTCATCCGCATGTATGGTTTAGTTTGGCTTATATAACGGATCAACATCATGGCATAAAGATAAAGTGCTCTGTTCTACTTCTAACTCATTTCTAACTCAACCCTGAATTTGAAGAATATCAGCGCAGTATACGAACCCTGATTTGTAAACTAAAGCTACAGAGTTTTGCTTTTTGTATGTATAACGAACCAGAAGGAGAAGAAAAAGAAGAAGAAGAAAAGATAGCGACGAAAAGGAAGTCAAAGAAACTAACTTGTTAACGCCATGATAACCAAATCACACAGCATCAAAGGTACCGACGTCCCACGGATAAAAGAGATGACCAAATAGCCGGATGGAATTTAGACAAATAAAGCCTTTGACCTTATGAATGGATCCATTACTGATGGGCTGTAAAGGTCACACCAGTCTAGGCCAGAGAAGGGTCGGCAATGTGAATTATAAATGACAGTGTGCTACTACTACTGCTGCTACAACTGCTGCTAATACTACTGTTGCTGCGGCTACTAATGCTGCTGCTACTACTGAGCTACTGCTGCTGTTACTACTACTGCTACTGTGCTGCAGCTGCTGCTGCTGCTGCTACTACTACTAATACAGCTGCTGCTGCTACTACTGTTGCTACTACTGCTACTGCTGATGCTGCTACTGCTTCTGCTGATGCTGCTACTGCTACTGCTGCTACTGTTACTACTACTACTACTACTACTACTACTACTACTACTACTACTACTACTACTACTACTACTACTACTACTACTACTACTACTACAAGCAAAGCTTTTTGAGTGGTAGAAACGGTGACAGTACTCTAAAGAAGGTGTCTGTTTTACAGATCTGGCTTATTCGTATGCAGACTCTTTTTGGTTCCTCGCCTCTCAGGCACATGCACTACGACTTTCAGGAAACATCCCTAATTAGTCGACTTTTACGACATACTTGTTCGGTGACAGTGGATCTAGCCTCTCCCCCCCCCCCCCCCAAAAAAAAAAACCATTGGAATGAAGATTATTGTTTTACCATAAAATGCGACTAGATTACTAACAAAAATTGAAACCTAAAGGGACAAAGAAGGAAACTGGTCCCTTCATTTCATTTTTTTCAGGTTACACTTGTGAAGACCTAATGTTTTACACATGCTCGGAACGTCTGAAAGCCTGTAAAAGGGGTATATTGCTTCAAGCGACGACGGCATTGTTTGTAAAGCTTCTTTGTCTTCTCTGTCTTCTTCTTTTTCTTCTTCTTCTTCTTTTTCTTCTTCTTCTTCTTCTTCTTCTTCTTCTTCTTCTTCTTCTTCTTCTTCTTCTTCTTCTTCTTCTTCTTCTTCTTCTTCTTTTTCTTCTTCTTCTTCTTCATCATCTTCTTCTTCTTCTTCTTCTTCTTCTTCTTCTTCTTCTTCTTCTTCTTCTTCTTCTTCTTCTTCTTTCTTCTTCTTCTTCTTCTCTCTTCTGATGCTTTCTTCTTTCTTCTTCTTCTTCTTCTTCTTCTTTTTCTTTTTCTTCTTCTTCTTCATCATCTTCTTTTTTCTTCTTCTTCTTCTTCTTCTTCTTCTTCTTCTTCTTCTTCTTCTTCTTCTTCTTCTTCTTCTTCTTGATGTTCACCGACTGTGAACTCCGACGAAAAGTTTTGGTTGTTCGTCCACGTTTAACTATATTCCTGTTCCAGAACCCAAGCACATTCATTTACAGATCCAACTAATTTGTATGCAAACTGTTGGCTCCTTGCTTTTGAGAGAGATGCACTCCAACTTCATAGGAAGGACTCCTACGACATGCTTTCGGGTAGGTAGTGGGTCTGTTCTATTTTTCTCCACAGTTCATTACGCTAATAAAATTACAATTTTTTTTACACCTGATAATTGAATTACAAAAGTTGTTAATGAGGGGAGGTAACAATGATAATTAGATTGCTTTTGTACATGTACTTGTTATGCTGTGTTATCACAATCTGACGTCACTGCACACTGGGCATTGCTGTGTGTGCTCAGTCTTCCAATGTAGCAACCACTTCAGGGTATTTCTACCAACTGTTTTCATGACACGTTGGTTATAATGTCTCCTTTCTTGGCCTGGAAGGTGGCGTAGACGTGCCTCACCAGGTTTTACTTCCATGTCACGCAGTCGTGTTAGTGTCAGAGATTCGTCATTATCCACTCGCCCAGTCTTAACAGCGTTAATGATCTCTGCTTTGTCCACACTTTTTCCCACATGCATTGCTTGCCAGCTAGTCCGCTTGTTCATTACTCTTTACGCCCGCATGACCAGGTGTGTAGATCCAGGCGAGGGAGGTTAGGTCTGGATCTGGATATCGTAAAATAAAATAAAAAAATAAACAAATCCTCTCATTTAGTGCGATTTTCGAAAGTTTTTTTTTTTACTCATTCAGAGCGCATACCCCCTGGTTATGTTATCTTGATGTGGTTAAAAAAAAGAAGAAAAAAAAAGGGGGTGGGGGGGGGGGGGGGGCACAGTGGCGTCGTCTAAACGCTGGCCTGCCTGAAGGCCATAAGCTGGAATCAATATTGTTACATAAGTTTTGTAAAATGACCCTGGCTAGCAGACTGACCCAGCATACATTAGGTAATGTCCAGGAAGTTCCTTCCGGGCGGAAAATAGACCCACTGTTAAAAGGTCCCAAGGACCATGCCGTTTGTGTGTTTTCGTTCTCTCTTTTATATCAATCCACTACCCGCGGGAGCTGCAGGGTAGGAGTGCTAGAACCTGGGGGCAGAAAAGGGGGTGGGGTGTCAGACTCACTTGAGACCCCAAAGATTTTAAGTTTTTAGAAGCACACAATAATAATTATGAGGGTAAGCCTCCCCCTTTAATAATGCCTTGATATATCTATTATATATATATATATATATATATATATATATATATATATATATATATATATATATATATGTTATTTTAAAAGTATTTTGGTGCATTTTAAATTCTTTCCAACGTGTTTTAATTATTTACTTTTCAGCACTGTTATTATTTACCTACACTAGAGCTAGATCTACTGAGCCTCCTTCATCTGGGTTGTTTTTTCAAGAATGAGAGCAGGGTGTGAGCCTCCCCCGCCAGTGTTCTCTCTCTTTGTCGTCGCGCCTGATGCCGTGTGAATTACTTAGTGTACTCGTCACAGGCATTCAATTGTAACGCCCTTAGAGATTGATCAAGACGTCTTGGTTTTGTCCTGTTGAATCCCATCCCACCCAGGATGCCCTCCTAAAGTCTCTGAAGTGGTCAAATCATCAGCTGTCAACTCGGAGAGGGGCAGAATATAAAATAAAATGATCCTTGTATTCTTTTAAATATGTGCTTGCTTATTTAACGAAGATCCAGTTAAGACCTATGTTGGTCATCATAAGTGCCAGTCAAGTCTATACATTTAGTTTGTAAAGGTGCAGATAACTTTCACAAGGTGAAAAAAGAAGCGATACAAAAGCACTGGAAAAAGCTATTCAGAAACATTTTAGTTCGACAGGGACGCAACTCTAGCCCCTAAAAGCACATGATTTTAAAGAATTGCTTCCCTTCCAAAAACGTTTGATGAACAATGCAAAATTCTATCAAGGCTCCCACCCTCAATAATTTACACGGATATTAAGCTGTCTGGTGTCCATTTTTTAGGCTACAATCCCGGCGTCGAGGAAATAGACTTCTAATAATGAGACTAGCAATTATTTTGTTGTTTAGGTTGGCATACAAATTCTCCAGATTCTCCCTCCTCATAATTAGACTAGCAATTTTTGTGATTATCTCAGCTGAGTCATACACATTTCGCCACCATTAATGTGATTGTCTCATTCGACATTTAAGTTTTCCAGACATCCTTTCCTGATTATGTAATTGTCTCATTTGACATAACAATTCTCTAAATTCTCTCTTCTGATAAGGATACAAGGAATAATGTATAATACTGTCTCTGCTGACATAACTTCTCTAGATATTTTCTGCTGATTATGCGACTGTCTCAACTAACATACACATTCTCAAGAATCTGTCTTCTCATTCAATCAAATCTCCTGAGCCATATTATTGTGTTGTTACAGGTAGAAAGAGAAAAATCTACATTCTTTGGTCACATGATGAGAAGGAGAAAACTAGAGTATGTCGTGACGGTATAAAAGTTGGAGGGGAGGAGAGGCAGAGGGAGACCAGTCGAGCAGATGCTGGACTGTGTGATAACCTGGCATGGATGATCATCTGTATGAGAGTTGACTGAAAGTGCTCGAGACAGACGGTTGTGAATAGACATGACTACCAACGCCTGGAGCAAAAGTGGAGTGTGTCGTGACGGTAGGAAAGTTGGAGGGGAGGAGAGGCAGAGGGAGACCAGTCGAGCAGATGCTGGACTGTGTGATAACCTGGCACGGATGATCATCTGTATGTTGACTGAAAGTGCTCGATACAGAAGGTTGTGGATAGACATGACTACCAACGCCAAAGGCATGGAATCTAAGAAGAAGAAAACAGGTAGGTGGATAAAGGAACACTACTGATCTAGCAAATTCTGTGAGAAGGAGGGGGTAGGGAGATAGAGTCACTGCCTCCCTAACAAGATTGTCGTTAAAAGCGACTAATTAGAGGTATTTCTTTGGAAGCTAGAGTACATCTGCCTGAGAGTCGAGACACCTGCAGTCTCTGCACACAAACGAGACAGATTTGCAAAATGAATTTACATGCAAAATTCATGTTTTGGAACATGAGTATAGTCCAGAAGTGGGCGAGCAACCAGAACCTTTGGGGTGGAGGGGTGGGGATACGGAGTGGCGAAGCCCATCCAATAATTTAGCATAGGCACTAAGAGGCCCCTCTTAACGGATGCACAAGTGCAACACTCAGGTTCTGGAACACGACTGCAGTCCAGAAGTGGATAAACAACCAGAACTTTCCTCCAGAGTTTACAACTGGTGAACGCGAAGAAGAAGAAGACTGCCTCCCCAACAAGCATGTTGTAGGAGTCGACAGCCGGTGAATGCGAATAAGAACCTGCGTGGTTTAATGGGGCACTCTAGACACAAACACACAAACAGACACAAACACACAAACAGACACAAACAAACAAACCAACAACCACAGATGTGTACTTAAACAGCAGTCCTGTTTTCTTAATGCCATATCGTAAATTATTTTTAATTCCAAATAAAGAACATAACACCTGGTTTCATGCGACACAGGTCAGCCTCTCTCCACAATGTTCAGCCAATCCACAACAGCATACAAAACAGCAGCTCTATAGCTTCAGCTCCGGTCATCAAAGATTTCCGAAACGTCGAGCTGGACAACAAAATCGGAAAGCGCACCCCCTGTCTTTAGGGTGGCAGGAAAACAGCCTAATTATTTCGCAACAGAAGGTAGACTTCAAAAGCTTCTCAACAATACCAGGATTGGAAAATAAGTGTTGTTATTCATTTGAATTACAAATCAAACCCATGACTAACAGAATAGGAAGCAAAGGATTAACCCCGCTTCCCGACTGTCCATGGTCGAGGAGCCGGCTGCCCAAATTTTCCATCATGTACATTTAAAATGGTATTCCCAAGCCAGCTTGTTAGTGTATGTGATCAGTCGGAGATCCGTACCTCAAAACCAGCCGATACTCCGTCTTCGATTGATATTCCTTGACTGATGTGAATCGATACTTGTGAATGTGCTGCTAACATCTTGTAGGTTCAGGGATCCTGTTTTGCAGAAATAAATAATAGACAGACCCACTGCCCTCTTAACAAGACCTACTAGCCGTGTTTTGCGGATGGTGCATATATCGCAGCCTAGCTGTGAATAACAACAAAACATAGCAACTGCTCTTGTAAGGACTAATGCAGCAGCAGAAAAAAAAAAAGAAAAGGAAGACGAAAAATAAGAAGAAGATGAGGAGGAGGAGGTTCTGAAGGAGAAGGAGGAGGAATAAGAAAGAAAGAAAGAAAGAAAGAAAGAAAGAAAGAAAGAAAGAAAGAAAGAAAGAAAGAAAGAAAGAAAGAAAGAAAGAAAGAAAGAAAGAAAGAAAGAAAGAAAAGAAGAAGAACCGGGAGAAGAAAAAGTAAAAAATTTACTACTCGTATCATAGCTCATGAGAACGACATTCACAGAAAGACAAAAGTGTCCGCCTCAATCTGTGATACACTTGAAGACAAGAAAGACATCCCTTGAACATCTGAACCCTCCAGACATCTCGCGACCCTCCGTGCCACTCAACTACCGCCGCACTCATTTCGCTTAGAACTCCGACGTCATTGAACTCGTCACGAACATTCCACGACGCTTGCTCTTCTTTTCTCTAAACCGACTGGACTCCATACCTCCTCGCGCCTTGTTGTTTCTCTTTAAACCAGCTGGAATTCATTCCTTCGCCCTTCTCCTCCTCTGTAATCCAACTGGACTCCTTCCTCGCCAGTCCTGCAGCGGTTACCAACAGCCCTGCGAGTCAGTCACGTGACTAGTATAAGCTAAATATTTCCTACTTTTTTTAAATTTCGAACTTTCCCCCTCCCCCCCCCCCTTTCAACCACACACACATATACACACACATGTATACACACACAAACACACACACACACACCGTAACAACATTTTATTTTTTATTTTCACAGAGGGCGTAAATATCTTGATGTTTCGGGCACTTTAAAAAAAAAATAGCCACCCACTGACTACTCAAAACTAAATCCCCACTTGCTTGCAAGACACAGAAGTCTTCATACCCCTAAAGCGAATTTGCAGTATATATATATTCAGGGCGCCATAAACTATAGCCTCCATGGGAGACATATTAGTCCCACTGTGTGACCAACACTGGATGCAAGCGACGCCGACCCGGTGGTTTTATCGAACACAAGAAACAAAAACATGAAGCTAATAGCACAAATGTGCATAAGTGGGGGAAGTCCCTCTTGGACTAATGAGGTCAAAGCGAGCAGTTGTGTTCTATTTTGAAGATCGCTCACTGAGGCAGCGCCACGCGAGCACGAATGCAGGCACCGCGAGATGTTTACACAGGCTATTCTGGAGCGTCTGCCGCCTGTGCGTAAAGAAGAACTGGCTACTGTTGACACGCAATTTCAAACAATGTGCGCCGGTGGTGATTTCTGTGTTTGTAGATAGGCTTTGGATGCACCGATACACACAGACAGGCTGTTGTGCGGGACACAGTCGTTGTGTTTTGATACTATTGAAACTGACTGTCCGTCCTTCCGGGATATGCCTTGTAGCTACGTATTTCACCAGAGACTGATATTTCTTCACTCAGCGGTCAAAGGTGAGCACGCACGTGTAGTTACATTTTACTGTTGTGTTGTCTAAACGGTCCTGTGTCGAAACACATTTGTTCCCACAGACTAGCTGTCGTTACATAAATGCACTGGGTTCGAATCCCCGTGTAGTTACTATAAATTTCTTCTTCTTCTTCTTCTTCTTCTTCTTCTTCTTCTTCTTCTTCTTCTTCTTCTTCTTCTTCTTCTTCTTCTTCTTCTGTGTTCGTCTCTAAACGGATGTTTGGCACGCTGTATTGTGGTGTACAGCTAGGTTACCACATATACGTCTTTAGGCCCATCACTGATTTAATCAACCTCCTAATTAGTCGCCTTTTATGTATTTTTTGTTTTACATATATACATGTGCCTTTTTGTATATTTGGCTATTGATATTGTCTAACGTATTCACGATTCATTGTTTGTTTCATATACTTCTGTAAGTGCCGATCAGTTGCTGTGGAATTATGTCTCACACAGTTTTATTACCTAAGCCTAAACTATGTAGTTACTTTATTTTTATTCTAAATTAAAGCATTGTTTCAATGTGTTCATATTTAGTTATTGATTTTGTGCATTAAAAAAAAGCCCTTTCAGTGCCCGTGGAAGGGAGCCGGGGAGGAAGGGAGCCGGGGAGGAAGGGAGCCGGGGAGGAAGGGAGCCGGGGAGGAAGGGAGCCGGGGAGGAAGGGAGTCGGGGAGGAAGGGAGTCGGGGAGGAAGGGAGCCGGGGAGGAAGGGAGTCGGGGAGGAAGGGAGCGGGGAGGAAGGGAGCCGGGGAGGAAGGGAGTGGGGTGAGGTCAGACATTGTGCTATACCTAAAATGTAAAGACCAAATAGCACTCAATGCGATTCGGACCCCATACCTACAGATCGACAGGCAAGCATCTAGCCACTGTGCCAGCGCGGTTTCCAGATGTTTATATAGTGCAGACAGGAATTTGTAGTGTTTTACTCGTGACTATTTTAATGCGTCTGTCTCTCAGGGATAACCTGTTTGGCCAAACACCTACTACTGCGGAAATCTAGAGTTCAGACAGAATCCAGCATGAATAATGATTGACGTTCAACCGCACCAATTCATCACACCGAGCGATAAACACCAGGTTACACAAAGTGCCACCATTCGGATGAGGATCACCAGGGGACAGGTCCCAGAAACCCCGTTCAACCGATAAGTTAGATTATATTAGGGCCCCCAGCAACAACCGGAGTGGGGTTTTAAAATAACGAAAAATTGTATCTCATGTTGGGACGGTTACTTGAAAATGTCAATAGTCTTATACCTAAGCTTTTAAATCATAAGGGGGTCCCGTGGTGAAGAGATCAAACCGTTTGCCTCGCGCTCTGAAGGTCATGGGTTCGTTTCACGGCTGCGCGGTTCAGTTCCGAGTGCAGTTTTGACAGAGATCACATAGCACCGAAGCTGGAGCTACTGAGTTAGTGCTTTTTGTGACGCTCTCGGTAGACGGCCAGCCATTCTGCGGAGGAAGACTGAGATAGCACCCGGCGCAATGAAGTCGACTGTCTCGAGTTTGACTTTAACATTAACAGTTAAATGTTTGTTTGTTCTGGTTTTCTCCTTCATCTTTTCCTCAGCAAAACGCTTGGGGTATAGAGGCAGAGAGGAGTGGGTGTGTGTGTGTATATATATATATATATATATATATATATATATATATATATGTGTGTGTGTGTGTGTGTGTGTGTGTGTGTGTAAAAGGGGGGGAGGACAAAAGAATTGATAGACGAATAAATAAATGAATAGACGGGAGAACTGATAAATAAGTAAATTAAAGGAATGGAGGAGAGATTCTCCTTCATCTTCTTCTCGTTTACCGGCAATAAACTCCGGCAGAATGTTCTGCTTTTTCGTTTTTAAGAACCCGTGTGTTGCCTGCACATCTGTTTAACAGATCTGTCTTATGTGTATGCTGACTGTTGGTTCCTTGCCTCTCAGGCAGACGCACTTCAATTTTATAGGAAGCGCACAGTCAGTCAACTCTTATAACAATGCTTTTTTGTCTGGGAGGTGGGCAGAGAGTTTATTCTTGTTCCACCCCCCCCCCCCCCCCACCCCGCACAATGGGCCCTGGAACTCACAAAGGTAACGAGAGATTCTATAGACTTACTTACTTACTTAGTCGCTCCTCTTCTACCTTGGGGTGTAGAGGTTTGCCAGAGAGATCGCCAGACGTCTCTATCAGCAGTTTTCTTTCTGGCTTTGTTCCATTCCAGTCCTGAGATTCTATAGATAAATACATAAATAGATAGACTTGAAACATGATAAATAAACCTGAGAAATATTTAATTAATATGTAATTAATCGATTATGCCAACAAACGGCGGGCAGAATGTAAAGGGAATAATTTCGCGGACAATTACAAGATTATATCTAACTGAAATGACACGACGAATACACAGTACACAATAGTTTTCACATGCAATGCCTAAGAAGAATACTTGCCATTAAGTGGCAAGACACGATCACAAACACTGAGGCATTGGAAGATAAGTTGTTGCATTTTCTCCGTTCTCAGTCTACGAAGGCTCAGCTGGCTGGGTCACGGCTGGAGAATGGAGGATGACAAAAGTCCATAAGTACATCCTATATGGTGAATTACGCATCGGTAGATCGAGGCTGACCTCTATTGTGGTATAAAGATGTTAACAAGCGGGACATGAATGATACAAGTATAGAGGTGGATTAGTTGAAAAAAATGCTAAGGACTGTGCTGCGTGTTGGGGCAAGTCAGGAATGAAAATAAAAGAAGAAATGACTGCAGAAAGGATGAGAGCTGAGCGTCTGAGAAGAAACACACTAAATAAAAATGATGGCAACAGCGTTGCTGAAACCCCTTGCTGTAAGTGTGGAAGACTTTTTTTTTAACGCAAGCGGGTCTTGCTAGCCCCCCTGCCTTCTCATAGCACAATGTAACACTATCGAAAAGATGCCAAAAACACAACACAGGGGCAACGGAGGAGTAACCTACGACAGTGTGAAATAAAACAGATGTAGATGCCAATTCTGCGGCACGTCAAACGTTTCGGACAGACAGGGTCAGTGGGAGTTTCTGCTGTCCCCGTTTGTGTGTGTGTTTTTTTTTTTGAGGGGGGGGGGGGCGCTTTTGCCCGTCGATTCGTTGTCATGAGTTTGGCCGTCGGTCTGTGGTTGTGAGTTTGGCACCGGTCCGCAGTCTGATTTTGGCCGTCGGTGTGTGGTCGTGAGTTTGGCCGTCGGTCTGTGGTTGTGAGTTTTGCACCGGTCCGTAGTCTGATTTTGACCGTCGCTGTGTGGTCGTGAGTTTGCCCGTCGGTCCGTGGTCGTAAGTGAAGTTGATCCCCATTAGCAACGCACACTGAGCTATTTATAACCAGTGACACAAAGTGTTACAATTCGGATGAGACCCCCCCCCCCAACTACAAATTCCAGAAACCATGTTCAGCCGTAAGGTTATATCGGGGTCCCTGGTGGTTACAAAGTAATTTGGAGATCGTGTATTATCACCCCCAGTGTGGTATGACCCGAAGGTTATTGGTACGAAAATGTACAGTTATTTTCTATTTCATGTTATTGCTCTAGGACTTGCTTAGTATTACAGACGGGGAAATAACAAATATTCACCTTGGTGGTGTGAAGAAGTAAAAGAAGCAATTAAAAATAAAAAGGACTTATATCAACAGTGCAAGGGAGAGAAACCAACAGGAGTGTCAAGAAAGCAAAACAAGCATCATGGGAACGTTTCGGTGAGTCATTAGCAGAAAATGAGAAAACAGCCAGCAGAAAATTTTTCAAAGTAGTTAAAAATATGCGTAAAAGAGATGAGAGCTACAACCCCACTGAAACAATTAATGATAAGACAGGAAGCCCATTGATAGATCCACCCGAGATAGCAGAAAGATGGAGGGAATACTTCAATGCATGCGGAAAAGAGATGAGAGCTACAACCCCACTGAAACAATTAATGATAAGACAGGAAGCCCATTGATAGATCCACCCGAGATAGCAGAAAGATGGAGGGAATACTTCAATGCATGCGGAAAAGAGATGAGAGCTACAACCCCACTGAAACAATTAATGATAAGACAGGAAGCCCATTGATAAATCCACCCGAGATAGCAGAAAGATGGAGGGAATACTTCAATGAGCTCTTTAATCCTCTAGGAGATCATCAGGAAAGAACAACTGAAGAGCACAGAGCAACAGTGTTAGAACCACACATACTAATGGATGAAATAGAAAAAGTCATTAAGCAGTCTCACAAATATAAAGCACCAGGAGCTGATAGATTACCAACATAAATAATTCAAACAGCAGGTGAAAGCAGCATCAGATGGCTTTACAGAATATTTAATGCAGTATGGGTACAACAAACTGCCCCTGTTGATTGGCAACATGCAATAGTTATACCATTGTGGAAGAACAAAGGAAGTAAACGAGAATGCGATCAATACCGAGGCATCTCTCTTTTAAGCCATGTTGGCAAAATATATGCCAAGATAATAGAAACAAGACTGAGACCAGTGATAGAACCACAGCTGGCAGAAGAACAGATGGGATTTAGGAGAAATAGAAGCTGCACAGATGCAATCTTCACACTTAAACAGTTAATAGAAAAGAACATTGAATACAATAAGAACTTATTTGTGGCATTTGTAGACCAGGAGAAGGCAATTGACAGAGTCCACAGACAATTATTATGGAAAGTAATGGCAAGATATGGAGTAAGCGAACACCTCATCGAAGTGTGCAAAAGTTTATACAGGGATTGTAGAAGTGTAGTTAGAATAAATCAGGGAACATCTCATCCATTCACAGTAACATCTGGAGTAAGGCAGGGGTGTGTCTTATCACCACTGCTGTTTATCACCTACATCGACAGTATATGCAAGAATGCCAAGCCCATGAATGAAAATGTTAGTAAGATCAACGAATTACTCTTTGCAGATGACCAGGCCTTGATAGCAGATACAGCCATGAAATTGCAACAACATCTAATATCCATGAATGAAGAATGTAAAACAAATAATATGAGAATCAAAACTGAAAAGACAGAAGTAATGCCAATAGGAAAAAAGAAGACAGATCTAAACATAGCAATAGAGTGCAAAGGCATTAAACTGGCATCTGAGTTTAAATATCTGGGAACTACATTTACCGAAGATGGGAAATTGGATAAAGAAATTAACATTAGATGCAGTAAAGCAAACCAAGTATTGGGACAACTAGCCCCCCTCTTACAGCAGAGACATCTAATCCAAAGCATATTTATTCCAACTCTGTGCTACCAGTGCCAGACATGGTCACTCACAACAAACCATAAAATAAATTTAGTAACCACGGATATGAGATGTCTGAGAAGGGCTGTAGGAGTGACCATAAGAGATAAGATCAGGAATGAGATCATAAGAGAAAAAGTCGGCACAGAACCAATTCTGGATTACATACGAAGACAGCAAGTGAAATGGTTTGCCCACTTAGGGAGAATGCCTTGTGACACCATACCGTACAAAGCATACATGGAAAGAGAAGAAGGACGTAGAGCAAGAGGTAGACCAAGAACAAGATGGAAGGATAACATCAGAGAAACTCTACAACAGCACGAGGTCGAGGCGGCCAGAAGAGCTAGAAATAGAACCTTATATCTCCCTTGACACCCACAGCGGTAAAAGAGGAAGTGAAGAAGAAGAAGAAGCTCTAGGACTTACACTGATAGACAAGTTTTTGTGATACAATGGACTAGTTCCATTTTAGTTCCATACAACTTTATGTATGGTGTTGACTCGTGTGCCAATATATCCTAATTAATGGCATATACAAGTGAATTATTTCAGGACATGTTCTGCAGCTGGCACACTCTACATGGGCACAAATGTGAACTACACAGACAAATCCTGTGCATACGCTTGTTGAGCTTGTTTTGTCCTGTCCTATGTCCTGTCTTTGGCGTAGAATAATGACCTGCCCATGCCGGTCAAGTTCGTGATAGTCATCTCTGGCTAGACCCTGTTCACTTCTGATAGACTGGATGGCCCTTTTCCCCTCTCAAAAGATGTTATTGTATTGTATTCCTGGTCACATTCAGTCCCTTTCTTAGACCCTTTATCTAGTTACAGAATACGAACGAATATTATTGTAAACTGAACGTCACACAGTAACTGATATGGTCGATGTCACGCCGGCCGCCTTTATCTCCCATGTCCTCGTATGGCATCCATCTTATGCGGGGTCGCCCTAAAAGTCGTGGCAAGCTCAAAAATCCTATATTTAGTCGAGTCTCGTCTTTTTCGCATTCACTGGCTTTTCATGCACTTCTGGACTTTCAGTTCCAAAACTATTTTTTGCATATCCGTTTTACAGGTCTAGTTTATTCGTAAGCAGACTGTTGGTTCCAGACCTTTCAGATGAATGCACTGCGACTTCGAAGTAAACACCTATTGTGTGTGACTTTTGCAACACGCATATTTAAGGCTGAGTAGCGGAAGGGGTGGGGGTAGATCTGTTTTACCCCAAACCTCCACAAGGGACTTTGGAACCTACACGGGGATAATTAAGTCTAACACAGGCCCACTGGCCACCAGGTAAGTTGATTTCCGCATTACTTGGCAAGGCAGAATCACAAGCACTGAGGTAAGGGAAAGAGTATTCTCAGTACTCTAGTCTTCGAAGGTTCAGATGGTTAGGTCACATTTGAAGGATGGAGAATGGTAGAGTTCCTAAGGATACACTCTATGGGGAATTACAGATAGCTGGAAGATGTCGAAGTCAGTCACTACTAGATGTGTGCAAATATGTCTATCTAGGCTGCACAAGCAACATCTGGGAAGATGAGGCGGAGATGCTAAGATGAACGAATATAAGGAGCGATCATTTGAAACTCGCTCCAATCACTTTATTTCAAAAGCACGGAAGAAACATCAACAAGTGTGACAGAATAAAAATAATAAATCATTTGTAATAAATTATAGTTCAGGAACTTCTTACATGTTTCGCCCAAAACGCACCGTAATTAGCAGTTCATTCATGCTTTTTGACTTTTCACGCGTAATTCTAAGTTACAGGGGTCTCACTTAAGCTGTCAGCGCTTAGGAGCGACAAGCAGAGCAGCGGTGCTTATCTGCAGCAAGACGCCTTTTAAGGGCCTACCGCAACATTTTAACAATAAGACACCACGTGACGTAGGCTGCAGTCTCTAGTGGGACGTAGGCTGAGGCTGGGCTGTGGGGTGAGGCGGTTAGGGCCAGTTCTGGATGTTGTGGGGTTGTTAAATGCGGTGACATCAGTTAATACTGAACACGGTATATCGCCGGTGATAGCATCTAAGACTCCCCTGTAACAATTGACTAGCGCGTGTGAAAGGCCACGAAGCATGCGTTAACGGAGAGCCATAGTTTTTTTTTGGGGCGAACAACCTAAGAAGAAACACGGTTTGGTCAGAAAAAGTTGCCGTAAATGATATAGATATTGAAATTAGAAGGAATAAAATATCGCTGACTGTGTTGCTTAGATGAAGAAATCAGGAGGGTGTGTGTGAATCAAGTAGAAAATGACTGCATATGTTAAAAGCGCAGCGTCTGAGAAGAAGCACATGAACCAAGGGGCAACTGCAACAGTGGTCCTTAAATCCCATAATTATGGCAGCAATTTTGTAACTCAGGGAACTAGTTGTGCTAGTCACACTCGCCATTGCCTTGGGCTGGGATTCCTATCGCTCAATGTAACACTATCATCTGAAGGAGGGGGGGGGGGGGGGGTGTGAGGTGCCACCTAATTCCTACAGATTTAACAATGACATTGTGACGCAATTGGGTAAAATCTAAGCAAGTGTTCTAAATTTATCTGTTCTGATTGATAAGAATGTCTCTTCTCTTAAGCGAAATTCTTAAACTGCGTGCATTCCAAGCCAGAGCGTGTTTGTGGTTAATCGATTGCTCCCTAATTCATTCATATTGTCTTTTACTCTAGTTTGTTATTTGCTGATGAATATTAGACTGGTCCGATTACAGAAAGAAGGCAAAGAGAGGGAAACTGGTATTGTCACGCCGTAGTTTATTTTGCAGTAGCGCAGTGCCGTGGCAAAACCTCAGAAGACGTTTTGTAACATAGAGAAGAAACTGGGATTAAAAGAAATCACCCAAACACTTGTGTCTATCCTCTTGTGATAATGGTACGGGCGTGGGGGTGGGGGGGGGTGGGAGGGGGAGGGGCGATGAGTGGGGCAAGGAAGAAACGGGAGAAAGAACTTCCTGTGTCTTCCGTGACTGGCGTCATTTCTTGTGTTCTAAATCAGACTTGAACTTGTGGCTATCCGGAGGGTGAGATGTGTTTGTATGTGTGTGTCTCCGTGCCTCTATGAGTGTGTGTGTGTGTGTATGTATATGTGTGCGTTCGCGCGTATGCATGTGCACGTCCGAACGTATGTGTGTGTATGTGTGTATAGGGAAGAGGGTTGATGTGAACTTGATCCAGTGTTGCCACTTTGGATGTTTTACATCCAGATTTAGACGTTTTCCCGTGCATTTAGATAGTGTTTTTGACGTTTAGATGGTAGATGTTTTTCTATATGTTTTTCATTGGAGTGAATTTATCAAATCTAACATAAGAAACAGGATGAAATTTGACCTCTTAAATGCTATCTTGACAATAAAATTCGGCTTGATAAGAGTAGGAAAAGGCTGTTCCACTTATCAGCTCCCTGATTGGATATTTAAAAAAAAAAATTGGGACAGCTAAAGCATTCCAGAGTCATTTTCGATCTGAAGCTTCAACTTCATCATCCAAGCTACGTTTATCCTGTGGATCTTGTAAGGCAGACTTCAGTAAAAATGAGGACATGATTCTATATGGTAAGTCATTTTAATTGCTATGTAATTTGTGACTCTTTCCGTTTGGATGTTTTTTCTAGATGTTTTCCACACAAATTTAGATATTTTTAGATTTTTTTAAACTCCGTTGTGGATGTTTTTTGTTTTTTTTAAAGAAAAGTGGCAACACTGACTTATAATCATGTCAAAGATTTGATCAGAGACTGCCTGACAGAGCTGTAAGATTCGCCATGTTTAGGGAAACTCGGAGATCTATTCTTGGTAAGTCGTTTCTGTGGCCACAGTTGGCGAACAAGGAAAGGGTGCACGGCCGTGGGAAAACACAAGCCGTATTACAACAAGATACCCTGACAGACCAGGGTAGAATAGAACAGACTAAATCAAATGCAAATGTCATCGTTCCCGTGTGGATTCTGCGGTCTACATTTTAAGAGGGAACAAGAATTAAACCGCCTCCATACTCCCACTAAGAATGTCGTACAAGGCAACTAATTAAAGATATTTTCCACGAAGCTGGTGTACAAGGAACCAACAGTCTGCACACAAATAAGCCAGATCTGTAAAACGTATGTTCAAGTGAAAATCAAGGTATGGAACAGGAGGAAAGTGGGCAAACAACTAAAAGTTTCCACCGGAATTTAGAGTTGTTGACCGCTTAGCAGAAGAAGAAGAAGAAGAAGAAGAAGAAGAAGAAGAAGAAGAAGAAGAAGAAGAAGAAGAAGAAGAAGAAGAAGAACAAAGTACATCTGTATCGAATGTACTGAGGTGAAGACTAACTTGCATATAACAGGATAAATGAAGTAAGACGAGTTAAGGCTAAATTAAACCGATATTCATCACAGAACGTTGCAGAACCAAGCCTAGCATTTGTGGCTGTTTGGGTTTACTAGCCACTCTTACATTTAGGGGTTTGCCACTGCTTTCTAAACTGCCAGCTGTCGATACAGTTGTCGACATCAGCACAAAGCGGTCTGCTACCACACATCAACACTGATGCAGCAATACAACCGAACCGTTGCTGAAGCATACGGTTGCTAGAAAATGATTCCATACGTCAACTAGTACAGTTTAAAAAGCTGCTATAACAGACTGTAATACTGATTCGGCGAGCAGCCACTGCGGACGGCAGTCGTCGCCTTACAACACAATAGGATGCTTGCCAGAATGCTTACAGCGACTTTTTCTGAACGAACTACAATTAATTAAAAATGACTGATTAGTTTAATTCTGTCACACTTGATTCTTGTGTGGTTTTGGAAATAAAAAGTAACTGGAGCGTGTTTCAAATGATCGCTCCTTTTATTCGTTCTTTTTAGTATCTCCGCATCCTCTTTCCATATGTTGCTTGTGCAGCCCAAATAGATATATGAATTTTTCTTCTTCTTTCTTCTTTTTCTTTTTCTCTTCCGTCATTTACCTCAGCGAGATACTGGTGGAAGATGTAAGGCTCGTCTGTGCGCTTTTTCCAATGCATTGTACAAGCTTGTGTTCATTTCTATTAGGCTGCTCCTGATGATGTCGATCCATGTCTTGCGTGGTATTCCCCTTGCTCTGTGTTCATTATATTTCCTCAGCGTAGCACTCTATGGCCAGTTGGTACCAGGGCATTCTTGTCCGGTGGTCAAACCATCTGATTTGTTGTTCTTTAATGAATTGTATGACTGGTTTCAGTCCTAGTCTTCTTCTAATTTCCTCATTCCTGATTTTATCTTTTCATGTCATATCGGCAGTACATAAATTGAACATCAAAATATGTCGAAACAAAGGATGTCGAGCTAGCGTGACTATCAAGATCCGCTCGCGTTCACACATGTAGTCTTCAATTAAAGCGCAGAATTGCAGGACCACAGTGGCTATTTCATTGTCCTGTTATGTCTTCATGTGTCGTATCAGGCTCGCAGTCTACTCATGCATTCCATTCTATCTTGTGCGATCAGTTGGATTTCATTGATGGAGTCTGTTAACATGCTAGCGGCCATAGTATATGTTTAACCTGCTAGCGGCCATAGCATATGTTTAACGTGCTAGCGGCCATAGCATATGTTTAACGTGCTAGCGGCCATAGTATATGTTTAAAGTGCTAGCGGCCATAGCATATGTTTAACGTGCTAGCGGCCATAGTATATGATTAACGTGCTAGCGGCCATAGCATCTGTTTCACGTGCTAGCGGCCAAAGCATCTGTTTCACATGCTAGCGGCCATAGCATATGTTTAACGTGCCAGCGGCCAAAGCATCTGTTTCACGTACTAACGGCTATAGCATCTGTTTAACGTGCTAGTGGCCATAGCATCTGTTTCACGTATTAACGGCCATAGCATATGTTTAACGTGCCAGCTGCCATAGCGTCTGTTTAATGTGCTAGGGCCAAAGCATCTGTTTAACGTGCTAGCGGCCATAGCATCTGTTTAACTGATAGCGACTACAGCATCTGTTTAACGTGCTAGCGACCATAGCATCTGTTTACCGTGCTCGTGACCATAGCATCTGTTTAACGGGCTAGCGGTCATAACATCTGTTTAGCTTGCTCGTGACCATAGCATCTGTTTAACGGGCTAGCGGCCATAGCATCTGTTTAATAACGTGCTTTGCTGTATTACCCAGCGTCTGGTGTTTAGGCATTGCAAGCGTGGCTCGTAATTCCCAAATACCTGGTTCCACTCAAGCTGCGGGTGGTTATTTTATGTTGCGACAGTATACTCTTGATCCGGCCGTGGAAGATCTATCGTGAAGTCACCTCCTTTCCAAAACATTCCGAACGTCGTCAACTGGAAAGAGACGGTCGGTTAGAGAGATGCATGAACAAATAGTGGCGGTTAAATCTGCAACAGTGAATCTCAGTGGCCCAGAATGCTAAAGAACTCGAATAAATAGTGTGATGTCTACTAAGTATGATCAACACTAGTTTATGTCAAGATGTCGAGGCAAACATCGCTTGATAAAGAAACTTGCGCGAGTAATCGGATATCATTTTTTAAAAACTGTTTTAAAATACTTTCTAAAACGTGAAAAGGAGTGATGTGCGTAATCGTGAAGATAAGTATCAAGTGTAAAATATTAATTAGAATTCGCCCTTGTAAAGATGAATTTGCGACAGATTTGGCAAACTGGTAGAATAATTCATGGATTTACTGCCCACACAAAGCTGCTTAAGCCAAAATTATGAGCTGTTTGTGCATAACAAACAAAGGTCTTATTTTGGACAGCAAAAGTAGAACACAGTAAATATTAAAAACAATGGATCCTCCAGGATGCAGCCTTAGAGTAAGTGGAACAATCCTCAAGAGCTGTATAAATATTTTTCTGGTATACGGAAAGGAATCGGGGACAGTTGGAGGATTAGTGAATTAAAACTTGTTGGGAAGCGGCGGGTGTAGCTTTATATATGAATTATGAGAATACCCAGGGCAGCTAAAATTTAGTAATACTGGTGTCTTTAAAAAGACACGAATAGAACTGATAGCTCACAAACTACAAACTACACTCGTTGATCATGTCATGAGAAGGAGAAAACTAGAGTGCTTTGTGACGATGGAAAAGTTGGAGAGGAAAAAGAAGCAGAGGGAGACATGGAGAGAAAATGCTTGACAGTGTGACATCATTGTATGGACGATCATCTGTGTCAGAACTGATTGAAAGTACACGATACAGAAGGTTGTTGTTAGACTAAAACTACTAATGCCACACGGCATAAAATATAGGGAATTCCAAAGAAATTTTAGTCAAATTTCTCTGGAATTCCTTGTATTAGCTTGACTGCAGCCAACCCCATATTTTCACCCAAAAATTTAAGAAGAAGCAGATTTGCATAACAGTATCACCAAACAGCACCGGAAAAAATATAAACATGAAATACACGTGGCAAGGGCAACAAAGTGTAGGAGACTACAGAGGAAGTAAAAACACCAAGTGAAAAAATAAATCAGGTTTAAAATGAGATTGAAAAGGAAGGGAAAAAGGCGGGGGGGGGGGGGGGGGGGATAGAGATAGATAGATAGAGAGAGAAAGAGAGAGAGAGAGAGAGAGAGAGAGAGAGAGAGAGAGAGAGAGAGAGAGAGAGAGATTGGGAGCCCTTCGTGGCGAAGTCGTCAAGCCGTTTGTCATGCACGCTGAAGGTGGTGGGTTCGTGTCACTATTGCGTAATTTGGTTCCGCGGAATGCTGTTTTTACAGAGACTACTCTGGATCATCACTGGAGCTAATGTGTTCGGGCTTTGTGTGACACTTTTGGCAGACGGCTAGCCGTTCTGGGAAGTGAGACGGAGCCATGTTGTATAAAACTCGGGTGCACTTAAGTCGATTCTCTCGACTTAACCTTTAGCAAAGAAGAGACATAATCAGAAATTGCGCTATCAGCAAACAAGTTGTGTCTGAATCATTAGTAAACTACATCAAAGGACGACAGATCGAATGGTTCGGACACATATTAAGACTACCACAAGATAGTGCACTACAGAGGGCTCTGTCACATACCTACCAGGGGGCTGCATGGTCTTGAGGCATGGTGTCCGCTTCGAGTGCTAGAGGTTCTGGGTTCAATTCCCGGTAAGAGCTGGGACTTTTTCACGTTTAATTGGACTTCTAGTAATTCCCAATGGAATCTGGGTAGTGAGATCGGACGCCCATGTGCATTGTTGCACACGTAGACAATTCCTTGGCAGTTGAAAATCCAACAGAGTAGCCTAACGGCGTCGCCAGTGCAAAGTTTGGAGTTAAAATCTACCCACAGTATTTCAGGATCCTCGTCGGTGATACAGAGCCTGTGCACTGTGCTAAGCTTCTTCGGACTCAGAAGAAAAAGGGAGCACTTATGGGTTACTACCCGTGTGCCATAATGTTGATCTGTTGTTCAAACCTCAAACATATCTGCCGGCCTACCTAACATGTCGACATGTAAACGTCAGTGCTTCGCCTCACCTGCGAGCCTCCAAGCACCGTCATCCACAGTAGGATTAGATGAGATTAGAACAACATGACAACCCAAATGTCAGGTGATCAAAAGGCTGTATCTTACCGAGAGCCAAGCATCGCCATGGCAACGAGACGAAACACAAAGACATTGTTAACATTACTGAGATTAACATAATCTGTGTATATCGCAAGTAGCCATCGGATCTTAACAACGGAAGAAGAAGTTTAAGATCTGCTGGCATACTTTGTGAAAAAAATGTGACACGACTAAATTGTCACATTCTGGTTTGTAATCACGAGGGACTTCAACTGAAAACATTACAAGAAAGATAGGATTTATAAAAATCATGAAGTTTTCTTGCAACGAATCCGTACTGTTGTTAAGGATGTCAGTAATTTTAAGCACGCGATATCACTACGCAGACGAACACGGTAGCAGCATAATGACCGTTTAAAGATGACCTTCCCACGTTTGACATGAACTAAAGAGGAGCAGCTTTTTAAAAATCGATTTTTGCATCAGTAAAGGGGTAAAACCTACAGCATTTCGTCGGTGAACGAAGGTCCAGTATGGTGATTCATGCGATGTCAGTCCAGCAAGTGTGTGAGTGGAGAAGGGAGCTAACTGAGCAATGACCCCAGAGGCTTCATGCAAGGAAACCACAGATCAACAGTGAGTGACATTGCCACACGTATGATTCAAGGTTCAGTACACCACATCATTCAAGATGTACAACAGTCCCGCAAAGTGCTCGCATGATAAGTTCCATCGCAGCTTACTCCAGAATTGAAACAACGACACATAGATGCTTGTCAAGAAATCTTGCGATGATTTAGAGCAGAAAATGATGGGGTCTTTTTTTAAAATCGAGAATTGTTCTGGTGATGAAACCTGGGTTCACTCACGAGCCAGAAACGAAGATAGGCGATATCCTTCATCTAGGATACCAGAGAAGTCTCACACGCAGTTATCTGCAGGGACGGTTATGTTAACGTTCCTGTTTTAGAGCGCTACATACCAAGAGGGACAGCTGACACCAATGATACCTTTACAGATCTTCTCAGGAATCATCTTCGACCAGCAGTCAAACCCAAACGTGGCGCTGAGTAAAGATTCCCAAAACATGACAGTGCTCGACTTCATACTGCCTGGCCCGTGCAACGGTTGAAACAATAGAAGACCTCCACTTTCAGTGTTCATTACATCCCCGGTACTGGTTAGACCTAACACCAAGTGTTTGCCACCTGCCTGGACAACTCAGAGAGTCGTTGGGAGGAAAGACTTTGGGGTCTGATCGAGAAGTACAGCAGGTGGTGCAGGAGTAGTTACACGTGCAACCAACAGCAATTTCTTTCTACGCGATTCCAAGCACTTTATTGGCGCTGGTGGACTTGCATTGAACGCAACTGTGACTAACTCGACAATTTTTTTTTTCTTTTTTGGTTCAGAATGTAATCACAGTTTTTTTTTAATTGGGGGCTCCCAAGTAGTAACTGACACAAGGCGTTAGGGCAGTGGCGCTGGGACACGAGGGCTTACCCTCCCCCAAATATTCGTTGGAGGGAGAAGAGCTCCACCCCCCCTCCCCCCGTTTGTCAGCGGTCTCAAACTATGTATAGAGGTTCTGTTTCTGAAGTTTTGGTTTATACATATGGTATTATTGAAAATATATTCTTACATTTATTTGTTATTCAGCAGACCCGGAGGAAAAGACCTGGTTGTTCATTAATTCCTGGACTTTGGCTTAGTTCCAGGACCTGAATTGTGCGAGTGCATCCGTTTTACAGTTCCTTTTTTGCTTATTTGTATGCAGACTGTTGGTTCCTTGCCTCTCAGGCAGATGCACTCCGGCTTTGAAGAAAGCTCTAATTAGTCAACTCTTACGACATGCTTGTTATGGAGGCAGTGGGTCTCTTCATATTTTCCCCACAATGGGACCCCTGAACTCACACGGGGTACTGCATATCTAAAACCAGTGTTATTCTACCTTTTATGAGGTTGGCAAAATATCATTTTATTCACAGATCGACTAGCGACGAGGGAGAAATACAAACAAGTTAAAACATTAAAACAAATTTAAAAAAAAGAAATTCAGTCTTCGGAACTGAGTATCTGCAGTGCACCCGCTGCTGTCTTTGGGAATATTACGGGATGAGGCCCTAATCTCTCCCACGGTGAGATTCTTTTACCACTGTTTGAAGGCAACAACAACAGTCTTTTTTAAAGTAAGCGGTTAAAACAAAATAAGCCCTGGTGTGTCGAATATTGGATTATGAGACGATTTCACTAACCTGCAAGTCATAGAACAACATTATGTATAGCTATCCTTATATGTATTCAAACCAATTATAGAATTACATTTGTAGCTATTGACACAGATTGCTGCTAGCTAGTAACTAACAAGTCTTATCTGTATGAATGGAGCGTTGTTTCTGAAAGACTAAGCACTGCAGTAATATGCATTTGATTCCGCTGTTTGGTTTTTATTACTGATGTGGGTCTACATTGTCCAATGCAGCGCCACATGAGCCCGGGAGCAATGTAGCGTTTGACTGGTGTAGCGTTGCACGATTTGTAGGAAATGATTATAATCGTTATATAATCGTTGTAATCGTTTATATCGTAACAACACGAACATGACGGTGCTTTACCATTCCTTGATGTACTTATTGCACGTAGAGAGGATGGCAGTATCCAAAGATCAGTGTACCGAAAAGAAACATGGACCGGCCAGTATCTAAACTTTTACAGTTTTATACCTATTCAGAACAAACGTGGTGTAGTTAGAAGCTTGTTCAACCGGGCAAGAAAGATTTGCACCGAAGACACACTGGCTGCAGAAATTAAAACTCTCAGTTCAACTCTACTACTGAATGGGTACCTCATAGGTATCCTTAAACGTCACGGCACACCACCCAACCCTACTCCGAACGAATTTACAGTATCCAAACTACGAGTATTTATCCAACTGGCATATCGAGGTGATGACGTCATGCAGCGTCAGTGGGACCGACTGAAAACAGCAGTTGGTCAAACCACGGCCTTCTCTATTTATATACAGCCGGACCTGGTCAAACATGTACGTTTGGTACCATACCTGATGTTTTCTCACGTTTAAAAATGTGCACCGGTCATTTAAATTTTCGCATTGTGTCGAATAAAGAGGGAACCGAAGATTGGGAGTGTACTGAAAAAAGCGTGATGCAATTGTTGATACAATTGTACCATTTGACTTGATTGGTCAAGTAAGCTTTTGTTTGACTTTCAACGGACAGTGTAGGAGTGTCCGTCCGGAAAACTAGCAAATGGTTCTCTTTCATGTGTTAATTCATTCTGATTCAGTTTTATTTCGGCCTATTTTGTTACATTTTGTAAACACGTTTATAGTTTTTGTCTAAACTCTATGACATTTTGTTAATTCGTTTACAGTTACTTGCCTTTAAAAAAAAAAAAAAAAAAACCCTGGTTTGAGTTCAAGTTTCCAATATAAGCGAGCATTAAAATATAAATGTCTACGTTGTTAGATAATGTCAGTAATACTACCCCCCGGGATAGGGGGGGAAAGGGAGACGTTACTTACACAATAAGCAGCTATGAATACGATAGTAGCGTAGGCCAAACTAAAAGAGACAGAAAAGCACAAACAAAAAACAAAACAGCTGTGAATACGATAGCGTAGGCCAAACTAAAAGAGACAGAAAAGCACACAAAAAAAAAAAACAGCTGTGAATACGATAGTAGCGTAGGCCAAACTAAAAGAAACAGAAAAGCACAAACAAAAAAACAAAACAGCTGTGAATACGATAGTAGTGTAGGCCAAACTAAAAGAGACAGAAAAGCACAAACAAAAAACAAAACAGCTGTGAATCAAGTATCGAAAGTGATCGATTAACAAAACATGAGTAGTCATCTAATCATTCAGCACAAACAACTGCTGCCTGTGTATGTTTCTAAAGACGTTTTAACTGTTCCTAATTTTTTTTTAATGCTTTTTTCTTTGTGAATCTTTTTAAAAATAATGTTGTACTATTTTCCCAAAAACTTCGATAGCCCTGCTTCCAACCTTCCACCCATATATCTGTGTATTGTTTATTGTTTATTCAACATGATCCACATCATGACACACGGTGTAACCCATAAGTGCTCCGTTCTACTTCTAACTTAAGCCCGAGTCTGAAAGATTCTCAGCGCAGTGCACGAACTCCGTTGCACCGGCGAGGATCCTAAAATACTAGATTTTTAACTCCAATTTTGTCCGGGCAGCGCCACTAGACTACTCTTTTCGATTTCCAACTTCCAAGGTAATTTTTACGTGCGCAACAATACACACGGGCGTCTGATATTACTACCCACAGACCAGACGAAATTACTGGAAGTCCAAATGAAAAAATCCCAGTCTTTATTGGGAGCTTGAACCTGAGACCTCCAACACTGGAAGCGGACGTCATACACCGAGACCACTCAGCCCCCCCCCCCCCCCCCCCTTGTATCTTGTATGTAAATAGTAAGCTGTCAATGTTTGTCGTTTCCATCTAAATATCTACGCTGACCCGCGCAAATTCCTCCCGACCGTCTATCCTCACTTCTTCTGTCTATCTATCAGGCAGCCTGACACTGAATTCAACGACGACAACCAATGGTGTCCCATCTCTCCTATTCCATTAACTCCTGCTGACAGAAGACTCAAGAATAATCGAACTTTTCGATCAAGACTCTAACGTGACTTCTCCCCGCTATCTGGATTTTATTATTGTATTTTCCTTTAATTAATCCGTTGATACTCCGTGATCTTGTTAGGGAAAGGCACCCTCACTTGCTGCTCGCTAGACGCGACTTAACGATGTTGAGTCTCCTAACAAGAACACATCGCAGCGACTGATGTCGAATCACCCACCAAGTCATACCGCTAAGTTAGTTACAAGTCCTCTTTAGAGCGTTGTAAACCAGCTCGTGCAGTCTTTGGTTTTACTAGACAATTTCACGGTAACCTCACCGCTGTAAATTCAAGATCTATTTCTAGGCACGTTCCGCTGCATCTCGCTTTGGGCATTACTAGAGAGTTACATCAAAATTTATTGAAGCTACAGATCACCGCGTCGCTAGTTAGACTGCAATTCTCACTATCGGAACTTTAAAATATATTCCCCGACGTATTTCCCAGTAGTTCGCCATTGCTTTCTAAACGCTTTGACGCTCGCGTGTTGTTAAAGTCAATGAAAAGACAGTCTGCTATTAAATATACTGAGTTCAGATAAATATCCTCTCATCTGCTTTATTGACATCATCTTCTGTCTAATGGTGTTGTGGACATATAAAGCGCCTGTAAAAGGAGATTATTATCATTTAGCAAGGGCTAATAACAAAAGTAAATATTAGCAACACTCGAACATAACAAGCATGTCGTAAAGGGCGACTTAGCTCTGCTGGTAGAAACTGACTAAATTTATTTCGTAGAAAACTACTCAAACGATGCATATACTCACTTCTGTGTGTTGAAGGCCTATGGTGTACTGAGAGCTGGGAGGAGGAGGGGAGAAGAAGAAAAAGAAGAAGAAGAATGAAGAAGAAGAGGATGAAGAAGAAGAAAACGAGAAAGATAAGAGTAAGAGTATAAATATTTTGGTTACATTAAAAGACAGTATTGTAAAGATCATCCTAGAGGGAAAGGTTCAATGTAGGCTGGCAAGAGGCAGACAGCGTTACAAGTGGGGAGATAACATCAAGAGAACGAACTAACAAACTTTATTTTTAAATGGTTTAGAAAAAAAATAAGAAACCAAGTCTGCACACAGATAAGTCTGGTCTGCAGAAGGGATATGCACACAAAACTCATGTTTTGGAACAATGTATGAGAGCATGATATTGCCGATGTGCCACTAACGAGAAAAGTCAACATGTTTCATGTTCTTCTTCGTCATCTTCTTCTTCTTCTTCTTCTTCTTCTTCTTCTTCTTCTTCTTCTTCTTCTTCTTCTTCTTCTTCTTCTTCTTCTTCTTCTTCTGCGTTCATCTAAAGATGTAAATGCTTTGTACCTGTTTAGAGTGTGGCTGCGATATTGCAACACTCGGCCGACACACAGGACTTGTACAGGCATTTGTTGTCTGGGTTAGTCTTCCTGGGAAAAGAG
Organism: Candidula unifasciata; assembly: GCA_905116865.2. Taxonomy (NCBI): domain Eukaryota; kingdom Metazoa; phylum Mollusca; class Gastropoda; order Stylommatophora; family Geomitridae; genus Candidula; species Candidula unifasciata. Next base: position 30,432 of record CAJHNH020006702.1, on the reverse strand, counting down.
TACTTTTCTTTTCGTAATTTGTAGGTAAACTGGGCTGTACTGTAATAAAAACAAACCATGACAAGCATTTAAATCCGAAATATATGTATTTACGTTTTCCCATTAAACAAAGCTATTTTGCCGTTGAGAATTGAAGCTGAAATATGAAGATTGTCCTATCATTATAGCACATTGAATTACATGACAGAGAATGCTTTATTCACAATATAATTTATCTGTAATTCGTGGCAGTGTCACCTTTCGTTTGTTCAATTTCCAGGACATAGTGGCTATTCTCCCCCCCCCCTTTTTTTCCCTAAAGTTTCTCTCTTCCTCTACTTATATATATATATATGAGGGATATATATATATATATATACTTATAATCACAAACCAATCAGCAAATGCACTCTCATGCACACACACGCATGCGCAAACATGCTTAGTCGGAAAAACCAAATTACCGCAGTTACAAAATACGTTATCCGTGTGTCCCAAGAAATAACACAAACAAAACTCAAAGTGCAGAGAACCGGAAGTGTTGAACAAGATAACCGTTGAAACAAGTCTCTATAGAATACTGATGCAGAAACAAGAAACACTAAACACACACATACGCGCGCGTGCACACACACGTATATATATATATATATCAAAAGGAGTGCCTGCCCCATTGAGCCTCATTAGAATCTATATTTAGGACACCGATAATGCCCACACCACACTTATGTCACCTGCTGTCCTGTATGAGTAAGTGTGCAGTTTTGATAATATCGGAGAGAAAGTTAACACACACACACTTCACACAAAAACCATCTAGCCAAGTGTAAGAAAGATTTATTTAAAGAGATAATGATTTATTTAAAAGCGAAATTTATTCTATTTTTTTTAACAGGACTAAGGGGAAAAAAAAAAAAAAACAGAGAGCAGGGACACAAGCTACACGAAACGCAAACTGCATTTAAATAACTTAAAAAAAAAAAAAATAAAGGTGTTAGGGAAGATTCACGCGAACAAAATAGCAATGGAGAATATATAACCAGAGGTGACAGAATGAATTAAAAAGGAACTCTGTGTATGTTTTGATGGCTAGGACGCGTTTACACTCCCAAAGGCTCCCTGACCGTCCAGTATTCATTCAATCAATCGAGAAATCTTCTCAATCGCTGGCCGATCTTTCTATTCCTTCGTCTTGCTCCCCTTTCCCCTCTCGGCTTCATTTGATTTTGGAAGAGGCTTATAGGAATTCTTGTGGCGGACAGTTTGTTTGAAAAAAAAAAGCGTTCTCATGGCTTTCCATCGGTGATACGAGAGTCGCATCAGGGAAATTTTGGGGCGTTGCTTCATTTAACACTAAGGACAACATGGGGTAGCCTACCTTTGTTGTGTAGATGACACTCTTTGAGAAAAAAAAAATATAATAAGGACTAAGGTCACGATAGTTTCCATTCTGCCACGCTTGCAACAGTGTCTTGTTTCACTTTATACCCTAAGCTGTTTTTGTTACTATAACCAACTTTTTTTTGTACAGAGATGATGATGATTATGGCGGGGAAGGTGATGCTTATGGTGGGGGATGATGCCATGATGATGTTGACAACTGAATATTCACAAAAAATGTATCTGTCTTCATTTTCATGCAGATTTGAACCCACTCACAGTTGCCTCAACATGACTCTTTAAGCCATCCTCTTAGCTATTTCATTGTTGATTGGTTCATGTCCACAGCGAATTCACAGTTAATTAGATCATAACTATATAATAATTTAAATAATGCAGATACAGACAATACATAAGGATGCATTCATTATGGAAAAACATTATTTGGAGTATTATGATTTATCAGTTCTTTTTTCATAATTGTATTATGACTTATTAGTTCATTTTCAAATGTGTATCATGACCAGTCAGTTAATTTTCATAGATTTATCATTATTTATAAGTTCATTTTCATAGCTGCATCGTGTTTTATCAGTTTATTTGAAAATCCGTATCATGATTTTCAACCTACTGTTTATATCTTTATCATGATCTATCAGTTAGTTTATTGTCATCGTTGTATCATGACATGAATTTATTTGCGTAGTTGCATCATGACTTATCAGTGTATATTCACAACTTATTTAATTAGGTCAATTTTATAGTTATATCAGTACACTTTCTGTGCATTTCGACAACCATTTAACCAATTAGTACTTTATTTTTCTGGCATAAATCACCGCGACAGACTTTACTCCACATTTTAAAATGGGTCAACCAGGGATCCAGTGTCGATTATTGTAGTATCTGCTTCGCCGCGGATTCAAACACAAGATCTTTGGGATAGCTGGCAAACATCTAGACATTGCTCACACCTAAAATCATTAACAGTGAAAATTCCAGAAGGTGAAGTCGACTGGCATCAATGACTGTTGGTTTGACAATATGTTTAATTGAGTGCTGTATAGAATTTAGGCTTTATCATCCTGATCGTCATCATCGTTTCCAATCACTGTGTGTCGTTCCCTAACACTGTGTGTCGTTCCCTAACACTGTGTGTCGTTCCCTAACACTGTGTGTCGTTCCCTAACGCTGTGTGTCGTTGGATCACAAGTTGCTGTTGACTGTCTGATCTTCTCACCCTGCCGTTGACGGTCAGTTGTAATGGACCTCATGGCTGCATGCTCAAGGTCTTTCCAGTAAGCAAAGTATCAGTCAGCGTCGTGCATCCCTGACAGTATTTTAACCCTGGCGAAGCCCAGTCCGCCACAAATAATATTTTCCCTGTTAGTCTGTATCCGCACGGATACAGTTTTCAATTTGCACCTCTGTCTGGTATCGCGGCGTCCGTGGCTAACGCGTTGCGAGTCTGACTCGTAATCCAACGTACCGCGATCGAAACCTGCGTGGGCTGCGTGGATTTTTATCGTGGTATGGGATGTGGCAGGTCGACCCAACCTCAAATGGGTACCAGGATGGGCTGTCCTGGGAAAGTAAAGACGGCCGGCGTAATGCTGACCACATTACCTACCGAGTGCCGATTGGTCTGTAAAAATATGGGTGCTCTTCCCATGTGCCCGATGCGCCTAAGGGCGTGTAAAAGGATCTTTACTTTACTTACTTACCTCAGGCTGGTGGGGTTGGCTGAACGATCACGGGATATCAACACCCCCAGCACTGCTGGCTGCAGTCCCAGGCGCGATGACACCTTGCAGACGACCATCATACACCATATGAATTATCCGGTTAGGTTTAAGTTAGTCTTCCCAAACAAATTAGGTCACTGTTCATTCTCAAGTTTGTTAGACTGGTCTACTTTTACTACAGGTTACGGGTGTGTCTTTCTCTGTTGTCTAGCTTTTATTGCATTCACGTTTTTATTCGGAGAAAGAAAATGCCTGTGACACAGGTTGCAGCACTCTCTAGGGGGTTGTGTTAGACCCAGTTTCTTAATGTTTTTAGAGTGTTCAAAGCGCTGGCGTGCTGAAATATGCAACACGCGATATCAACGACAGTGCGGAACACCCCCATAAACTTGTGCTGAGTTCACGTGGCTCAAAGTCTACCAATCTTAAGTGAGCTAGAGTGTATGTGGGCGGGATCTTGGGAAGGGAACATTACTTTTACCCAATTATCCAGTCAGAAACAAACAAACAAACAAACAATCAAGAAAACAAAATAATTGATCACACGTGTATTTTCCCAGCAGTTTTATTGTGCATTGATTCATTCATCTACCTCATTGTTGTTCTCGTAGTTGCTTCATTCTCTGGTTAAAAACCTGGTTGTGTTTCCTTTGATTTGTTGTTGTTATGATAGTTATTGTCATCGACCTTGGTTTTAAGGTTCTGTGTCCCAAAGAAGGCATCATTATTGTCTGTGAATATCACATCACGCGGGCTGTGATTGTTTCGTTTATTTAGTTTGAGCGTACAAAAAACATCTGGCTAGATAATTTAACATTCAACGCACTGCAATTTACGAACATTCATTAACGTATAACTGTAAGGAATGGAAGGAATGGAATGGCATGCCAGAATACCTAACAGGGAGCTTAGAGGGAAAAAGAAACAAATTACTATTGATGTTTGTTTTTATTAGAACTAACAGGGTCAGAAAAAAATAGAGGGGAAAAACAGAGACAGTGAAGAAAATTAGAAGGACTTGTGAGCTGTGGGAGATGGCAAGACAAAAGAAAAGTTGAGCTGGTAAAAGTCAGTTAAGGGCCTATGCTCTGCTGTGAGAAATTATCTCAGAGGTAAACTAGGATGCTGCTCAGATTGAATGATAGGTGGATAAATAACAAGATAACCATGTTGAAAATTCAAAACAAAAAAACAAACAAAAAACACCGTTTTTGCTCCCAGTATAGAAGACTTATTGGTCGGTGGAATTGGAGAACAGAGGAGTCGGGACCCTGAGGTAGCTAGTGTAGTCGCCAAGAACTGTGCAGGTTAGGATTTTTATTTTTTTAGAAAATCAAAACAAAATGTTTTCCCGTTGTGAATTTGAACAAACAAGACACAAACAATAGATTGCACAATTTATTGCCTGCTTATTTCACTGTAACTCCTCAGGCACATACTACAGTAGTAACCATTGATTAAAGCAAAGCAAATAAATGAATCCTTCTAACTGAAACACAAAATCGACTACATTCACAAACTGTATGTTTCACAAGGTCAGCTGCATGTTGATCACCGTGTCCTTTTGTCTAAGTATACACCTGACGAGATACGACGAAATATGTCCGGGAATAATTGTGCAGTCTATTTTTGTGTGTCTTCTGTGTTCAGAGTTTTATTTTTGACAGGAGAGGAAAAAATCTCAATCGCATACCGAGAATTGAATTCAAGACTCCCACCTTTTGGGAAGGGAGGGGTACCGTCTTCACACTGGAAGTTGGCTGTCCACTGTTGTCTTTGGTACCATTACCTAGTGATGCCCCTAATGAGTGACTCTAGTACTGCTGTCAGAAAACTCTCAGAACAGTATTTGTAAAGAGGAGAAGGGGAAAAAAGGGGGGAGGAGGGGGGGGGGAGGCCAGATCTAAAATACAAATATGTACGCAAACCTTAACTTCTGGAATGAGATCAAAGTTCAGAAGTGGACGAACCACCAGAACTTTTCACACGAGTGTGCAGCCGGTAAACGCTGGTAATAATAATACGAATATGTAGATTCTTCTTCTTCTCTAGACGTGTGTTGCTGTTGCCTTCCAGCGGCAGGTTTGGAAAAGGCATCTGGTCAGAGCCTTGGTATGTGATGCGTAGATGTTGGCCTTAGATGTTCCATCTATCCATAGCTTGCTTGGTCGACATCTGATTCTGCTTGCATTATGTCTAAGTGGCCGGCTCTCTGTGGTGCACTGCCTGGTGGTAGACTTGACACATGCCCACACCATTTGATCTGTTGTTTCTTGATGTCGTTTAATAGTGGTTTCATCCCAGCAGCAAGCCGGTAGTGGATTAAAACCTCGCTCAACGAAACGTTAAGAAGAGAAATGTGTAGCTACAGAAACAGTGTGGTAATAACACCAACTGTTATCTTTGTCACCAAATCACTTGATAATGTTACCAGAAATCTGTCAATACTGAAGCAGGTGACACTGTCGTTTACATTGTTCTCAGAGCTGATGATTTGGTAGCGCCCAAAGCAAGATAAGTCTTGGAACTCAACGCCCAGCCATTCCCCGCAGGAAGTCATGGAGGGCTGGGGCTAGACAACTACCCGCAGCATTACTTCAGCAAGCAGCAGCCACCAAAGAGGAAGTCGCTCCCTTGGAGGATATCAACATGATCGTCCTCCAGTCAAGCCTGGCTGTAGACGTGAGTGACTTTGTTTCGGTGTAAGCTTATGTGCATGCTTTTCTCTCTCTCTCTCTCTCTCTCTCTCTCTCTCTCTCTCTCTCTCTCTCTCTCTCTCTCTCTCTCTCTCTCTCTCTCTGTTTCGCTGTGTGTGTGCTGCTCTATATTGTATGTGTACTTCCCTATGTGTGTATGCTTCTCGCTTTGTGTGCTTCTCTCTGTGTTTGCTTTTCTTTCTGTGTGCTTCTCTATGTATACTGCTCTGTTTGTAGTGCTCTCTATGTGTGCTTATCTTTGTGTCCAGCTCTCTGTGTGTGCTTATTTCTGTGTCCTGCTCTCTATGTGTGCTTCTGCCTGTGTGCTTCTCTTCCCGTCCTTCTGTAGGTAAATTTTTATCTAGTTGTGCTCCATTTTCTGCTTCTCTTTGTATGCAGCTGAGTGCTTCTCTCTCAATGCCTTTCTGTAAGAACAAGATGAACCAACAACATTTATGACTCAAGAGGAATGTTATGGTGTTTCGCAATGAATAATATGACAGGCAAATGCATTCATGAGACTAAATCTCGGTAAAGCACAGTAAAGTAAAGAATATTTTCCACGCCTCAAAATGTTTTGAGTAAAAGATGCCAGACCAAATTTTCACAGGCCAACCGGCACCCAGTGAACACCAACCATTTGTACTTTCCTATAATAGACTAGATGACCACTTTGGAAACCAGGAAACCAGGTTTCAACTTGGATCACCTCGTAGTTGCTCCGTTTTTGTGCCAACTAAAACCACACAGAACGTCCACCGCTGTCCCCTGTGGAAAAACAATGACACAGGTTGCCGTCTTAGCAAACCGGCAGCATACATGCGCATACAAAGCGCGACATCACTCAGAAGTGACAACAAAACGCACTCTGACAATAGAAAGGGAAACCTATATCGACTTTAAAAATGCATTGATCTCAAAGTAGTACAAGCATGCAGACGGTGTGATAGGCTGTTTGTACATTACAGTGTCACCTCTTTGTTGTTCTACGTTAATCTATTATCTTTTTACTTTCCACTGGCAACCTGTAGGCTTGCTGAGTTTATTTTTAGGCTATCTGCAGTGAGTTTATAAGGTCGCACCCTGCACAACAGCATGGTAGGAGAGGGATCATGGTGCTTCTTACTAATGGCTGCTCGTGCATATTACCGATACTATCCTATATAATGCATTTTCTTCCTTTTCTTCTTTCTTTATGTTTGTACGTGATATAATCCTTGAGCTGATTGTCAGTTGTTCATAAGGAAAATACAAACTCCGCGTATAGAACTGTACTTTGCACAGTTCCGGAGAGACGGGGTGTGGTTGCTGTGTACATGCGCACATATCCGAGACAAAATGCTGTACATGATCTAAAGGTGTCACTGTCGCAAACGCAGTGTCGGCAGACCCTGATTTATTCATCTCTTCGCGCTAAGTCAAACAAGATATATGAATTTATTTTGGAAATGAATTGATCAAACTTGAACTTTACTGGTTTAGACTATTAGTAATTAACTGGTATATTTTTAGGGGGTGGGTGAATGAGTGAGGGGGGGGGGGGGGTTCAGGATTCTGTTAAGTTTGTAAATAAATGTTCTTTTTATCTTCATTTCGTTTTACAAAATAATCAAACACTGGCTAAAAGTTTGTTCCATGCAGGACACCGACTAATTTTAGCTACGACCCGACACTGATCCTTACCAGATGACGACTGTATCAATGTAATTTCTCATTTAAAAGAGAATAATGAGCTGTGTGTGAAGTGTAGGAGTAGCCATACAAAAAAGAGACCATGCCAAGAACACGAAGACTGGGACGGTGGGACAAAAGCCAAAATAATCGATACAGATTAGCGGTCGTGACATAAAACAGTAGAGTGAGAGGTTTGCATGTTGATTTCTTTGAGCGTATTAAGAAATCATGGCGGGCAACGATGGAATCGACTGAAATCTAATAATCTCAAAGACAGCAAGTGAAAAAAAAACACTCACAGAGAAACAAACAGATGTTTGATAGAACATAACTAGAATCAGTCTGAATAGAATGGTGCAGTGTAGAGCAACCAGGGGATCTAACCGATACTCAAAACTCAGGGGAAGGACACACGGACCTGCAACCAGACTGATACTGGTACCATTGGAAAAAGACAGCTGAGCTTGACTGCTAAAGCTGGGAACGGAGCGCTTATGGGACTGTCCTGAGAGACGAGATATCGTTCTTAGCTCAGCGCAACTTAGAGATAAAATGTAGTGGAACTCCTGTGCAACTAACCTTGTTCGTAGAATGTAGTGGAACTTCTGTGCAACTAACCTTGTTCGTATAATGTAGTGGAACTCCTGTGCAACTAACCTTGTTCGTAGAATGTAGTTGAACTCCTGTGCAACTAACCTTGTTCGTAGAATGTAGTTGAACTCCTGTGCAACTAACCTTGTTCGTAGAATGTAGTGGAACTCCTGTGCAACTAACCTTGTTCGTAGAATGTAGTTGAACTCCTGTGCAACTAACCTTGTTCGTAGAATGTAGTGGAACTCCTGTGCAACTAACCTTGTTCGTAGAATGTAGTGGAACTCCTGTGCAACTAACCTTGTTCGTAGAATGTAGTTGAACTCCTGTGCAACTAACCTTGTTCGTAGAATGTAGTTGAACTCCTGTGCAACTAACCTTGTTCGTAGAATGTAGTTGAACTCCTGTGCAACTAACCTTGTTCGTAGAATGTAGTGGAACTTCTGTACAACTAACCTTGTTCGTAGAATGTAGTGGAACTCCTGTGCAACTAACCTTGTTCGTAGAATGTAGTTGAACTCCTGTGCAACTAACCTTGTTCGTAGAATGTAGTGGAACTTCTGTGCAACTAACCTTGTTCGTAGAATGTGCTGGAAATTCTGTGCAACTAACCTTGTTCATAGAATGTAGTGGAACTTCTGTGCAACTAACCTTGTTTGTGGATTGTGTACTTTGGAAGCAGATGATATTTCAGACAAGATCAAGATTAAACTAATCACAAGATTGTGAATGGAAAACAAGAAGTAATCTGTATCTGTCGGCGTCTGTGGCTTACGCGTTGCGAACGTGCTTAGTAATGTCATGTTGCCGGGTTCGATCCGAGCTGCAGGCGATTAAGCAGCAGACCGTATTGCTTTGGTTTAGAATGTGGTACCGAGAGCTGGACATTCTGAAAGCGATGACAAACTACTAAACGTAAAATTTGTCTTGAAAAACCGAGTGGTCTACATCTAACTTCGAGAATAGATGTTAATCTCAGCAGTTGTGTGATAATGGCAACTAATCAGATAATTTCCGGTTTGGTTTCCGGGGCCCCATATTTGGGAAAATAGATCCACTGCCTCCCCAATAAGCATGTCGTATGAGTCGACTGATTGGGGACTTCTTTCGAAGTCAGAGTGCATCTGCCTGAGCGGCAAGCAACAACCAGCAAACAAGCTAATAAAACGGATGTACATTCACAACTCAAGTCCTGACACAAAGCCAAAGTCCAAATGGACGAACAACCAGGACTTTCAGCCGGAGCTCACTGCCGGCGAGTAAAGAAGAAGAAGTCAGATAATATTCGGAGCTGCCATGGATGTCAGTCCAACAGGACAAACCAAGCTTTCCTGTTGTACCTCATCATTAGGGAACGCCTGTAACTAAGTCTACCCTGGTATGTCCTGCTGTCCATTCGGAGCATAAAGTGTGACCCTATTAGACGTTGACGATACACCATACAAGTAAAGTCAAGTAAATATCCCCTATCACGCCTTAGGGACAACGGGCATATGGAAAGCGCACCCATATTTTTACAGACCACTCAGCACTAGGTCGGTATTGTGGTCAGTGTGGTCAGCATTACGCCGGCCGTCTTTACTTCCCTAACATACATCCTGATACCCATTTTAGGCTGGGTCGACCTGCGAAGCCCAGCAGTAGGTTTCGATCGCGGTGCGTTGCAATTACGAGTCGGACTCGCAATGTCTTAACCACGGACGCCGCACACACCATACAAACCGCAGATTTTTTATCGTGGTGCGGTGGCGCATATAATTTTGTAACTAGGAACTCCAAAATTCTACAAATTACAAGAGCGAAAATTTTCCGGTTGGTGACTAACGAGACATTTCATTTCACAGAGTTTCCGATTGCGATTTCTTTTGAGATAAAAAAATTTAAAGTTCGACCACTTTCAGACTGCTGCTAGCTACCTGAGGCTGCTAACAGTCTCTGTCTATGTTTGTGGTCTGGTTTATTTGCGTCACTTTCGTGACTAAATTTTTAGTATTTGCGCCGTTTCTGGACTTGATGCTTCTTCCGTCCTTCGAGTCAGACCGCTCGTTCTCTGCCCAGTTGTTAGCTGTCTACTTCTTGCCTTTTCCTTCCAGGTGTTTCCTCCTTGGTTTCATCTCCCTCTGATTTGGCCTGGCGTATTTCGTAGGAGAGCGAGCTTCTATACATTTCACAGAGTTGCCTTGGGCATTCAGTTATTGGGACAGACCTTCTCCTCCCCCTCCCCCTCCCCATTGCAGAGAAATGTGTGCTTCAGCTTGTGGTGATATCAATAGTAATTGGTCACATACTTCGTCTTTTTCACAAAGCCTCTGTGTATGCCTCTTTTACACACATTCTCTCTCTCTCTCTCTCTCTCTCTCTCTCTCTCTCTCTCTCTCTCTCTCTCTCTCTCTCTCTCTCTCTCTCTCTCTCTCTCTCTCTCTCTCTCTCTCTCTCTCTCTCTCTTAGTATATATGTATAAAGTCCGAAAACCTAATATAGTGACTTATTTTATTATTAGCCAAAGAAACTTATTTTATTATTAGCCAAAGAAAAACGTCATCTATACCGGAAAGTATGTCATCCTACGAAGTGATGTCTTGTTTATTCGCTGCTTCCTCTGTTTCTGTTACTAGCTTGTCTTTAAAGGAATATGTTTTTTTTTTTCCTTTCTCCACCTGCTTCAACCTCAGTATTCTTTTGTGCATATTTTGTAGAAGGTTGTCTTTCAGTTCGTTCAATATGGGTGGTTATTTCATGTTCAACATTTGTATTTTAATTTCGCCACGTTGGGTTATTGTCTGTCACAGTGTTTGAGAAACTGGCTCCTTTTTCTTTGACCATCTATATCCTTATATTTTCTTGCCTGCTAATCTGATTGCTTTGCAACATTTGTCGACTGCCATTTTTGTTTTTTTCTAAAAAAAATCAACACACATATAGTTGTAAAGTGAGAAGTGAAACTGATTCTTTACAAATGTCTGCCCCCCCCCCCCCCCCCCCCCCCGTTTGGGTTCCTGTGTACCACTGTGCGGGAAAACAAGAAAAGACCACTGCCTCTCAAAAAGTCTGTCGCGTGAGTCGACTAATTGGGAGCTTTCTTCGAAATCGGAGTACATGTGTCTGAGAGGCAAGGGACCAACAGTTTGCACACAAATAAGTCCGATTTTTAAAACGAATTTGCTTGCAACACTCTGGTTCTAGAACAAGTCTGAAGTCCAAAGATGGATGAACAACCAGAACTTTCAGACGGAGTTTTACACTCAGTGAACGCCACGAGGAATAATAATAATAATAATAATAATAAATGTATGTTTTGAAACTCGAGCAGCCAATTGGTTGACACTGGTTAGAACATGTCGTCAGGTAAGGTGAGCCGTGGTCTCATCTCAGGTCTGTTATTACCTGTCAGGTGAGCCGACTAACTGGCGTTTACTTTTACAATAGAACTGCAAGAATATTGTTATAGATGTAACACGTTTCTGCTAACATAATGTACACACACTTTTCAGTTATTCTTTTGCCTGTTTGCTGCTGGAGTCATTTTGACATTTGTTGCATTTCATGTATAACCGCTAAATGTGCCAGGTCACGCCACACGTCGGATGGGGTCAATTTAGTAGAAACCTTATGATCCCGCCGACCTGAAATGTCCACACTAATACAGTGGCGAGACGTAAACAGTTTTCGCTGTTAGTGTTAGCAGGTATCGATTACACAGGAAAGGGTATCACGTGATATTTTCCTCCTTGTCGCTTAGCTGTTGAGAATATTCGTGCGCAGGAAAGCATTGTAATACTAAAAAACCGGTAGCTTTGGCACGTCACAGCTTCTGCGTCAGTAGCATAAGCATGTAGGGAGCGTATTTTTTCGCTATATTCGTGACCCAAACCGAGTGGCATATTTGTGATAAATGGTAAACAGTAATAATACATAGTGAATAAATGTTGCTCAGTCAAAGGAACGTGTGCACGGTGAATACAGCTGCTACAGGCTCGCTGAGTCGTCTCGGGGTATGGCACCCGCTTTGAGTGCTGGATGTCCCAGGTTCAAATGCGGTTGAGGGCTATGATTTTTTTTTCACGTGGACTTCTAGTAATTTCCCCTGATGTCTGGGTAAGAAGATCTGACGCCCGTGTGCGCACGAAAAAAATCCCTAAAATAAAAGAGAGAGGCATAATGGCGCTGCCCGTGCAAAATTTGGAGTTAAAGATCTACCCAAAGTATTTCAGTATCCTCGCCGATGCAGCGGAGTTCTTGCACTGCGATGAGAGTCTTCAGACTGGCTTGGGTTAGAATTAGAACAGAGCACTTATGGGTTACACATGTATGCCATGATGTTAATTCATTGAATAAACATACACTTATAGTCTCGCTACTGCACTAAAATAATAAATTCTTAGAACCACCCCTGATTCTGAAATTCAGTTATGTTGTAAAATTTCTTTTGTTGAATTCTCCGATGAAGCATCTGATAAGGATTAGGTATTGGCTTTGGAAATAAATAAAATATGTATAATAAACCAACATACAAATACAGAAGGGGAGAACAAACTAAAAGAAAATAGTCCTCATCCATTGACCAATATAAAATTTGTATTTGTCAGATTGTTCTACCCACTAATCAATATCGTCTACTTTAAGTGTTACGTGAAAAAAATCTACCGATGAAATGCCTCGTACTTGAAGTATTCAGTTATCTCCGACGCTATCGTCGACTAAAAGAATTGTTAAAATCGTTCAAATCCTCGTAAAACGATTCTGGAACTGCTCAAATTAGTTAGTGTTTGTTTTGAGATGTGAAGTCGCTTTCATTTTTGTCGTTTTAGGAAGTGTGGAATTTGTTGACAATGGGGTTATTACTACATCTGGTACCTTTCGTAGTGTCTGTGGGGAAGTGTTTGCAGAGGGTTCAAGTATCGTGAAGTAGGCAGGAAGGTTACTGGTTACACACATCAGAGGAAGGCAGTTACTATTATCTAGATTCTAGTGAGAAGGACGGAAGGAAGTGAATGCTTGGTGACTAAAGAAGGTAGGGGAAGAGAGAACTGGAATGTTTCCTGGCAAGAGGAGATAAAGGAAGAGAGAACTGAAATACTTCCTGGCAAGAGGAGATAGGGGAAGAGAGAACTGAAATACTTCCTGACAAGAGGAGATAGGGGAAGAGAGAACTGGAATACTTCCTGTCAAGAGGTCGGAATAGAAAAAAATGGGGGAGGGGGGGGGGGGGTTGATTACCGTGTGGCAGAAGATGATAGACAGGAGAAAGGAAGTTTTGGAATACTTTGTAGCAAGTAGCTGAGAGGAAGGAGAAGGAGAGATATTGGAGTACTTTATGGCTACATTGTGAGAAACTAGAGAGCGGCAGAAATGAAATACTTCATGGCAACATGATAAATGATAGGAGAATGAAAGAATTGAGATACATCGTGGTAAAAGGATGAGAGATAGCAGTGTGAAAGTGGATATATTAGGGCAGCAAGATTAGAGATATCAGAGTGGGAGAACTCCGATATTCCATGGCAATGTGGTGAGAGATAGAGTGGGGGAACTGGGATATTCCATGGCAAGCAAAATTAGAGACAATATTAAGCGTAGAGAGTAGATGCTAAAAGATTCGACGCTGTGACGTAGGGGACAGATGATAAAAATTTAAAGAAGAGAGGATCAAATTCTTTGCACGGGCATTTATCCCATAGGATTTTTCTCTCTTCACAGAACGGCGTCAGCCGAAAGTGTCGAATAGATCCGGCAACGATTCTCATGGATCTCCATTGAAAAAAATGCATCTTCGAAGCGGTAGGCAGTCGGTTTGACCACTTCTTTATGAATATATATATATATATATATATATATATATATATATATATATATATATATATATAGATATATATATATATATATATATATATATATATTAGGGCTGTAGCGAATAGTGATTTTCACTATTCGGCCGAATACGAATACGAATAGTGTATAGTGTATAAAATATATCTAAAAAATGCACATTTATAATGTCAAATGTACGCGGAACTTTTACTTTAAATAAAGTAGCACAGGATATTCATCTTTTTCATTAGCATTCTGACCCCTTGAGATTTACTGCTGCAGATATCACTCGTCTCCATTCACCTCTCTAGCTTTTATATATTTTGATCTTGGTGTTGCGAGACAGACACTTTGACTTTAGCAGATGTTGAAGGGCATAGTACAGTTTATTTCTAGATTGTATTTTAGATTGTATTTCTTCTCTCAGCACGTTGGAACAGCTGAAGTTTGCACTCAAGTATTTATATGTTTCCTTTCGTTTGATTTTCGTATTATCGACTTGTATAGGGCCGGAGTTTATATTCTTTCCATGTCTAGTTAGTATTCGTACAGAATAGTAAATATTTAAAAACATTTTATGTTCTGCATCCTTCAGTCAGTCTGTGGTAGCTAATAACTACGAATGAAAGAATCCAAAGTATTATAACAAGTAACTAAACTTGGAAATTGTCACTGACAGCTTTGTTAGTGCATGAAAGCTGCATTAGCTTTCAACAAAACCAATCCTTCCATGTTGTCAGCATTAAGCTGTGTATGCAGAAGCTGGTGTAAGGTAACTACTATTCGTATTCGGCCCGACCACAACTATTCGGCTGAATACCGAACAGTCAATAGGTCCACTATTCGGCCCCGAAGCGAACACGAAGCGAATATTCGGTACAGCCCTACTGGAAACTAAAGGTGACTGGAGCGGTATTGATCACATCACCCACCAAGTTCCGATTGGTCTTTAAAATATAGGTCTAGCCCTATATGTCCTATACGCCTGAAATCGTGGAAAAGGATCCTTTACTTATGTTGCATTAATTATTATGTGAGGCCATCTGCTGCTGCTTTCATCTTAAGATCAGTTAACAGCCAATACATGCTGTTAGTCGGTGATGTCCAGACAAGTATGTGTATCTACACTGTGGTAGGCATTTATCCCCACCAAAAGCCGGTCTAAATGGACGCTAGGCACGGTCACTGTTCTGAGTCGTGGAAAATTTTTTGCTAATGCCAGACGTTGGCTGGTGCATTTTTGCTTCATTTGTAGACCGAAACGATATAGTTTCGTCGCCCAGCTTCTGAGTTGAGTGTATGGCTTGATACTTTGAGCTGCGGATTTATTTAGAATGTTTTTCAACTGTCACCAACGTAGTGGTGTGAATTGTAGATTCAGAAAATGGCGCGATGCCTATTGTCGCAATATTGGTGGTTCCATTATGTGATTAATATTGATCGTGTGTACTGATCTGTTGGTGAGTTCTGCTACCATCGATGATGAACTTCATTTCTAATTTTGTGTTAGCACTTCGGATGGCTACCGTATGCTTTTAATGCATGTGTATGCTAGTGCATATGCTAAGACAGCAGTCTGTCAATCTTTCCACAAAGAACTGTGATATTCATTCTGTGTGTTTTCGTTGGCACAGGAGCGGAGCAACTATAATGTGACACTTTGCTATGAAGCTGAAACTATGATTACAAAGATTACCAAGATGTACGGGTGAAAGTTCATAGTTAAAGAAGATTTCCGCTTCAACGGGCATTCAGTCGTTCCGTTAAAAAAAAAGGAATTTTCTTCGGACATCTCCAGTCTCCGTAATCGTTTATATTTATATTTATTCAGCATCATCGCACACGGGTGTAACCCATACGTGCTTCGTTTTTCTTCAAACTCAAGCCTGTGCCTGAGGTTTCTCAGCGCAGTGCACCAACTCTGATGCACCGGCGAGGATCCTGAAATACTTTGGGCAGTTTTTTAACTCCTAATTTTGCCTGGGCAGCGACGTTAAGCTACTCTTTTGATTTCCAACTGGCAAGAAATTTTTTACGTGCGCAACAATACACAATGGCGTCCGCTCTTACTACCCAGAGACCAGAGGAAATTACTAGAAGTCCACGTGAAAAAACTCCAACCTTTACTGGAGTTTGAACCCAGGACTCTAGCACTCAAGGCGGACACCATGCCTCGAGACCACGCAGCCTTTCCCGAAATCATATCACATGTTAATGTATGCATAGTTTGTTCAGCATGTAAATACGTCAATTTTTAAAAGATGTTTTAAATAGGTTTATCATTCAACCATAATTATTCAACCATGCCGCCCCCATGTGGGATGCAACATTTCGTTTTTTATAGCCATACCCTGGCTTTTGCCGGGAGTCCTAAAATATAGCCGGACCATAGATGTGACCCAAGGCTTGAACGGGGTTTTTGGGACCTCTCAACGGGCGATCCTCATCCGCAAGGTAGCACCTTGTGTCACCGGGTCTTTCTCGCTGTGTGATGTGCTGGTAGGGTAGAGCCTATATAATACATACATTCAACCGTAAGTGCAGGCAAGCGCAAAATCAGTGTACTTTGCTCGTGCTTCCTGCATTTAGATATAGCCCTACTTGTGTGAATTCTAACGTACCGCGATCGAAACCCACTGCTGTCTGCGTGGATGGCTATCCTCAGAATAACGGGCACCTGTTAGGAGTTTTTTTTTGGGGGGGGGGGCCGCCATAATATGTGTGTCTATCTGGCCGGCTTGGTCGTGTCCTCTCATTGTGCAGGTTTGGATCTGTCATCTCCTTCTGTGTCTTTGAGGCTTGAGCTCCACTGAACTGGGTCGAGAAGTCCTCACTATAAGAAGACTGGTAAACACATTGAACTGGGGCGAGTCGGGCTCGCTACATGAAGACTGGTGAACCGGCAATAAACTAGGGCGAGCAGTGCTCACTAAAGAAGGCTGGTGAACAAACATCGAACTGGAGCGAGCAGTACTCACTACAAGAAGACTGGTAAACCTACATCAAACTGGCGCCCTCATTGTTTACTACAAGAAGGCTGGTGAACAAGCAATAAACTGGGGCGAGCAATGTTCAATACAAGAAGACCAGTAAACCAGCAATGAACTGGGGCGAGCAGTGCTCACTACACGAAGACTGGTAAACGAACAACGAACTAGGGCGAGCAGTGCTCCCTACAAAAAACTGGTGAACCACCATCGAACTGCTGTTACAAGCAATGCTCACTACAATAAAATTGGTGAACCAGCAACGAACTGGAGCGAGCAGTGCTTACTACAAGAAGACTTGCGAAACGGCAATGAACTGGTGCGAGCAGTGCTCACTAAAAGAATACTGGTGAACTACATCAAACTTAGGCGAGCAGTGCTCGCTAAAAAAAGGCTAGTGAACGAACATTAAACTGGAGCGAGCCGTGCTCACTACAAGAAGACTAGTGAACGAACATCGAACTGCGGCGAGCCGTGCTCACTACAAGAAGACTAGTGAACGAACTGGGGCGAGCCGTGCTCACTACAAGAAGACTAGTGAACGAACATCGAACTGGAGCGAGCAGGGCTCACTACAAGAAGGCAACCTAACAGAAATAAACACCAGCTTGTACAATGCATTGGGGAAAAAAGCACTTAAACGATCCTTACATCTTCTCCCCTCCCCACCCTACCCCAACACCTAGCTGCGGTAAATGGTCGAAGATAAAAAGAAGCAGAAGAAGAGAAGAAGAAGAAGAAGAAGAAGAAGAAGAAGAAGAAGAAGAAGAAGAAGAAGAAGAAGAAGAAGAAGAAGAAGAAGAAGAAGAAGAAAGAAGAAGAAGAAGAAGAAGAAGAAGAAGAGAAGAAGAAGAAGAAGAAAGAAGAAGAAGAAGAAGAAGAAGAAGAAGAAGAAGAAGAAGAAGAAAGAAGAAGAAGAAGAAGAAGAAGAAGAAGAGAAGAAGAGAAGAAAGAAGAAGAAGAAGAAAGAGAAGAAGAAGAAGAAGAAGAAGAAGAAGAAGAAGAAGAAGAAGAAGAAGAAGAGAAGAAGAAGAAGAAGAAGAAGAAGAAGAAGAAGAAGAAGAAGAAGAAG
>CAJHNH020006702.1:0-10000 GCA_905116865.2 Candidula unifasciata | reverse complement strand
TCGGTGCTGAAATATTTTGGTCATATCAAGCGCCACGACGGATTGAAAAAAAATTATTGCAGAAAGCATTGTACCAGGAAGGAGGGGCAGGGGCCGACTGACATGACGATGGGCACAGGATAAAAGTGACTCCTTGAGTGTGAAAGTGCATGAGGCGGGAGAATTCGCGAAAGACCGAGTTTCTTTCAGGCAGACTGTGATGAGAGCGACGTTCTGCAAAGGACCTGCTACATGATGATGATGATGTCCTTGTAAAAGTTTCAGCTCAGGCTATCTTTTAGCGCATTGTCGAAGTATGGGAATATTATTACACAACTAAATTTTAACGCATTCATTTAATTATAAAGCGGAATCTGATTGGTTTTAATATAATTTCTTTGTGTGTTTATAACATTAAGCAGTTGCTACTTGATTTGTATCTGTTACGTTACACTGAGAAATGTACAAACAGTTGATCAGACTGCTCTCTCTCTCTCTCTCTCTCTCTCTCTCTCTCTCTCTCTCTCTCTCTCTCTCACTACTGCTGCTGTTTGTTTTGTTTTCATTCAATGCTTCCCAGCTGCTTTTATTTTGGGAAACACTGGTTTCAATGTTCCCCTATTTATTCTAACTACTCTTCTACGATCCCTATATACATGTTACACACTCCAGTTGAGTGTTTGCTTACTCCATATCGAGCCACTAGGTTGTAGCGGGAAGCCACTAGGTTGTAGCAGGGAGCCACTAGGCTGTAGCGGGGAGCCACTAGGGTGTAGCGGCTAGACGCTGGCCTGCGAATCGGAAGGTCGTGGGTTCGGGTCCTGATGGAGTCAGCTTTTTTTTTTTCTTCCAAATATTGACCCTGGTTCCCATTTCGACCCAACCTTGAGCTATTTAGATTGCCTCCCTAAACATCTACACACAAGATAGCTGAACAGGTATATTCCTGGAAACTAGGGCTGTACCGAATAGTGATTTTCACTATTCGGACGAATACGAATAGCGGGACCAACTATTCGGCCGAATACGAATACGAATAGTGTATAGTGTATACAATATATCTATTAAAAACACACACACACACACACACATTTATTATGTCACACACACACACACACACATTTATTATGTCAAATTGTTCTGAATCCTTCAGTCAGTCTGTGGTAGCTAATAACTAGGATTGAAAGAATCCAAAGTATTATTATAACAAGTAACTAAACTTGGAAATTATCACTGACAGCTTAGTTAATGCAGAAAAGCTGCATTAGCTTTCAACAAAACCAATCGTTCCTTATTGTCAGCATAATGCTGTGTATGCAGAAGCGGGTGTAAGGTAACTACTATTCGTATTCGGCCCGACCACAACTATTCGGCCGAATACCGAATAGTCAATAGGTCCACTATTCGGCCCCGAAGCGAATACGAAACGAATATTCGGTGCAGCCCTAATATATATATATATATATATATATATATATATATATATATATATATATATATATTGCGCCGTCTGTGGCTTAGGCATTGCGAGTCTGACTCGTAATTCCAACCTACCGCGATCGAAACCCACTGCTGGTTGCGTGGATTTTTGTATTGGGCGTCGCAGGTCGACCCAGCCTGAAATGAGTACCAGGATGGGTGTCCTGGGGAAGTAAAGAAGTAAATGCTGACCAGATTACCCACCGAGTGCCGACTGGTCTGTAAAAATCTGGGTTGCTCTTCCCATATACCCGTTGCGCCTAAAGGCGTAAAATGGGATCTTTACTTTTTTATATATATATGAATGAGAAGAGTCTCAGTTTTCTGGTCCTGTCCACTCCTATGTAGATCATGTCTGAGAATATATTATGAATGTAATTATACTGGTAATTCACCGTCCTTTTTAGGATGAAATTTTTCGTTATTTGAAGCTCCACCCTGGCTCTTGCCGGGGGCCGCAAAATAGCCATGTCCTAGTGGGGTAGAAAATCATTCAGTTTTATTATAAAGACAAGATACTGCGAACAATGGCAGCACCCAGCGGTGTGGACGGACGCTGCAGAAATCACGGGGCTTTGTTACGTGCGTCAGTTTATCAGAGAGAGAGAGAGAGAGAGAGAAAGAGAGAGAGAGAGAGAGAGAGAGAGAGAGAGAGAGAGAGAGAGAGAGCTATTCTTTAACTTTCTGAGAAGACTGGTATCTCAGCCCGCATACGACTGATACCCTAGCTGTGTTAAAACGGAGAATTTAACAATTAACTATGGTAATGTTTATTGATAGCATTCCAGTTGATATTTGAGACTGCAGGAAGAACACCTACGCATTTTTATATTTAGTCGTCTTATATATTTATACGTAAAGCATCAAAATAAGTAGCAAACTTTAGGTACTATATCCAGGCTACAATTCTAAACCTACTCCTGCTGCTCCAACACATCCTGTTGCTCCGGTAATCTTAGTGGAGTGGTGGAGGAGACGTAAAAACCGTTTATGTGCTTTTTGTTTTTCGCAAACACCTCTTTCACACACCTCTTTCGTCAGTGTGAAAAGTATATTTTACAGTTTTCCAGAACTGAACCTATTGTACCATGTTCAGCTTTCCTGGCAGTTGCAGAGTACTAACACGTTTTTACACCATAGCTGTCACAACTGACAGAGAACGCCAAAGCCTAAGAAACAACTAACAAATATAAGCATAAAAAGCAACAAACGTAACAATAAACTACAATGCCGTCTAGAAAATCAACTTCGTTGCTTGCAGGAAGACATAAAGCAACCAGCATTTTAATCCACGATCGCCATTTCTTTCTGTGACAGTTAAACTTTGCAAGGGGGAAAATACATATAAAACGAGATTTTGATGTCAATGTCAATAAACATCCAACAGACAACAGACAACAACCATAACCTACGCCGCAGGGGCTCTATCATTGCGGCATAATTGCATTCTGGGAACCCAGACGTCGGTTTAGGCTTAATTTGATTCAACAGACCGGTATGCCATGCCTGGTCGGGTCGTCTGAGCCAGTGTGTGATTAAGGCGTCCTGATCTGGGAGCGACCAGCTCCAGAATTGATTTGCTGTATCTAAGCGGGAAAAGGGGGGGGGGGGGGGTTTGGTAGGGGATTATATTTTGGCGGGTATTTTGAAAAAAGAAATCAGCAAAAATAAAGACGTAATGGTTGTCAGTTAAAGATGTCAATAAGGTATAGACTGCTTTGATTTGTGTGTGTGTTTTGTTGTTGTTGTTGAAAAGTCAGGTTTGTTTTGGTTTATTGAGTAATTCAAGGACTGCAATTGGTTTGTGTAATGGCGTTTAGTATTTTGTTGATTTGATTTTCAGGATCAGTTGATTTCTTGCGATCAAGATATGATACCGAAAGAAGGCAACTGAGCTGCTGTGTCGACGGATAAATGAATGGATACAGGATGAATAAATGGCTACAGAGAAAGACAGAGAGGGGGAGGGGGGCACACAGAGAGAGGCAGAGAGTTATGAGTTAGATTATTTTAATAGCACTCCGGACACATGCATAGGCGCTCAGATTCCCCTCTCAACATATTCATCAGCGTCGTGCGGTTAATAGTACCAGTCCTATGTTGGTTAACAAGACTTCGTGTGCATCCAGTGTGTTTCTCATGCTTCGCTGTGCCGATCTTTACTCCCAATTCGCGTATTCTTAAAAGTGATGTGGACACGTTGCTTCCAAAATCCTCAGAACATAGAGACACGCCGAGCGACAGAGAGAATTAGAGAGAGAGAGAGAGAGAGAGAGAGAGAGAGAGAGAGAGAGAGAGAGAGAGAGAGAGCAAACGAACGAACGAACGAACGAACTTTTCAAAGGGTCGCAAATTAGGCACGAAGACCTGTCTTACATTCGCCCCTTCCAAATTCCCATCTTTCACACAGCAGTTGTATTTTATCAGTAAAGCATGTTATGTTTATGTAATAATTGGCATATTATAAATATCAAGTCCAAAACAAAAGCATGGGTGGTAAAATGCATGCGCACGCTCGCGCGCGAACACACATACCCACATTCACTCACTCACACACACATATAGGCACCCAATACACACATACATACACATCCACACACATACAAACATGCACACACACACACATACGTACATGCGTATGTACATACATACATACATACATACATACATACATACATACATACATACATACATACATACATACATACATACATACATACATACATACATACATACATACATACATACATACATACATACATACATACGTACGTACGTACGTACGTACGTACGTACGTACGTACGTACGTACGTACGTACGTGCGTGCGTGCGTGCGTGCGTGCGTGCGTGCGTGCGTGCGTGCGTGCGTGCGTGCGTGCGTGCGTGCGTGCGTGCGTGCGTGCGTGCGTGCGTACGTACATACATACATACATACATACATACATACATACATAAATACATACATACATACATACATACATACATACATACATACATACATACATACATACATACATACATACATACATACATACATACATACATACATACATACATACATACATACATACATACATACATGCATGCATGCATACATACATACATACATACATACATACATACATACATACATACATACATACATACATGCACACACACACAGGCACACGCACACACACACACACACACACACACACACACACACACACACACACACATGCATGCATCCATACTGCAGTGCTAAAACCACGAGAACGGTTTTTTTTTTGGTAATTTTTATTACCAGTCCGCTACAGAAATCTCTAGTACTCGTGCATCATGGAATTGTTAAACACATTCACTAACCTATAAGCCACAAGTCGCACTTCCTTCTCCTTATGTGATAACAAATATATTGACTGGCTACGTCTAATTAGTCAGTTTACGTTTGTTATGTTTTCTAGAGTAAGTGATAAATAAGAAAATTTAATCCAATTTACACTTTTCTAGATGTATTGGGTACATGGTGCCAACCCCCATGACTTTTATAAACCGGTCAGCACTCCTTGGTTGAGGTGCTCATTACCCTAACGAACGCATTGACTTTCCAGCTCATTTCCTGATTTAACTGGAAACCCAGGTCAAATAACAACAAAATCCGCCTAACGCTAGTTAGTTGCATGGTCTTGTCAGTGCTTTGCAGAACCAACCCCCAGCATTGTTTGGTTGTTATGACTTTTCCAGGCAAATCTTTACGTTCAGTTGCTTGCCATTGTTGACTGCACGGTCGGCTGACAAAAGCACTGTCGAAACAATGCTCGGCGTTCTGCCACCAAATCATCCGCAGTTGGGATCAGCCCCGGAATTACGAAGCACGTTCGCCTAAGCCACAGACGTCGACTAAGATTGGCGAGTGATAATGGTAAAATAATGCTATGTAAATAAAAGCAATGGGTTTATGCTCATAGGAATGGTTTGGCCATCTAATGAGAAATCGATGCCAGAAGCCAGAGCGTACAACCTGAAAATTGAAACACCAAGATGGGGAAGACCAAGAAGAACATGGATTGAAGGAGTCACTGACACCTTAAGATCGCATAACATCACGGCATATCAAGCGACCGAGCAGGCCCTGGCTCGGCTGCCGATCGTCTGTTGAGCTGCGACGCCTAGCAGCATAAGCACATACTGACAAAAGAAAGAAGAATAAAAGCTAAAGGACACTCTGTAGCGCATCAGATATATGATGCGAGACTTATACTTTTATAGACTAATCGGCACTAAGTGGGTTGTGTAGTCAGCATCACCTCGGTCGCCTCTACTTCCCACTACATTACCAAGTGCCAATGTTAGCCTGGGTCAACACGGGAGCCAAGGTCATTTTTTAATTTTAAAAATTTCGCTTAGATGCAGATTCAAATTAAGGCCGCCAGGCGAAAGTCTAGCAGCTCGCCTGGATTGCTGTTCCAACGCATGGCTCGCCTGGATTGCTGTTCCAACGCATGGCTCGCCTGGATTGCTGTTCCAACGCATGGCTCGCCTGGGATGCTGTTCCAACGCATGGCTCGCCTGGATTGCTGTTCCAACGCATGGCTCGCCTGGATTGCTGTTCCAACGCATGGCTCGCCTGGATTGCTGTTCCAACGCATGGCTCGCCTGGATTGCTGTTCCAACGCATGGCTCGCCTGGATTGCTGTTCCAACGCATGGCTCGCCTGGATTGCTGTTCCAACGCATGGCTCGCCTGGATTGCTGTTCCAACGCACGACAATAGTAAGGTAGGAAAAGGACACTTTCCCACACCTTTAGGCCTATTGAGCATATAGGGCTAGACCTATATCTTATAGACCAATCGGCACTTGGTTGTACACGACAGAACAGCCGGAGGTAAATGTGACGTAGCCACTGAACCAAAACTCGTCTCTAGACCGACAAATATGTGTGTCTTACACAAGACTGTCTCCCTGGACTCCCTATTTGACAGACGGATATCCTTGCCCAGTGGTTCTCAGTCGGCGTTCTGTGGACCCTGGGGTCGTAACCTAATTAATGGGTCCGAGATATCGCCCCCGCCCCCACCCCTCCTTTTCCCCCAAAACCACCTCCAAAAACACCTCAACCCTCTTCTTGTGATTCTGATTCTAATAAAGATTTTGTTAATGATTTTTAAAAAGCACGGTTTCTTGGTAGAATTTCTCCTTCTTCTTCTTCTTCTTCTTCTTCTTCTTCTTCTTCTTCTTCTTCTTCTTCTTCTTCTTCTTCTTCTTCTTCTTCTTCTTCTTCTTCTTCTCCTCCTCCTCCTTCTCCTCCTTCTTCTGTGTTCACTGGCTGTAAGCTCGAGCCGAAAGTCCTGGTTGCTCCTCTTTTTGGACTTCAGCTTTGTGCCAGCCTGAGTTATGCATGCATCTTAGTTGTACTGGCTGACTTGTGTGCAGTTATTTGTTCCCTGTGGCTGGGGCAAATCTACTCTGACTTCGAAAGAAGCTTCCAAGTAGTCGACTCCTACGACATGCTTGAATGGGAAGAAGTAGGTCTGTTATTGTTTTGCCACAAGGTAGACCTACGAAAATAAGGAGTATCTATGAGTTTCGTCCAAATGGGAACCACTGTGCTAACCTATCGACCACCAGCGCCTAATTTTCTAGAAGTATGGAGAGAGAGAGAGAGATAGAGAGAGAGAGAGAGAGAAAGAGAGAGAGAGAGAGAGAGAGAGAAAGAGAGAGAGAAAGAGAGACAGAGAGAGAGAGAGAGAGAGAGAGACTCTTAAGATAAGACAGAGGTGAGAAAGATCGGGCAGGAAATGGAGGTTGGAGTGAGAGATGGATATTTTTCAGAAAACAGTCAGTAACGGAAATTGAGCAGGGAACATCTATTGTAGGCCAGAGTTCTACAGGGGGTTGACGAATAAACGAAGTATTCAATGAGTTAGTGTTTCGAAGTGGCTCGGTGACAGAACTGGTGTTATTTCTGTTGTACACACGCATTGTTCGACTTGAAATAGGCAGACGTTGGCGCTGTCTGGCATTGTGGGTATGTACTTGTTCTGGCAGGTCTGGACGCAATTAAAATTGTAATGACTTCAGATTGGGAAGCCGTACAATTCAGTGTCTGTGGTGGGTCTTTGGCGGGGTCTGTGCTTTAGATGTTAGAGACACGGTTAAATGAATACAATTAACTAGGGTTCTAATGCAACTGTGAGTTTTTTTATTTTTATTTTAACACACTATGTTTTGGTTAAGTTGACAATGATGTGTGCATCGTATTATTTAGATATAAGATGACATTTTTTTTTAATGCAGTTGTATAATTGTTTTCACCGCGTGTATTTTAGGACACACATTTGGAAGGACAAAAAAGAATACACCCACTATTTCCCTATGTAGCATTCCGCAAAAGGCTATTAAATAGGGACTTTTCTTCCGAGCGTAACTTTTCCTCCGAGCATTATCTTTTTTCCGAGCATATTTTTTACTCCGCGCGTATCTCCGTGAGAGGCGTACAAAAAAGCAAATCTGTCAAATGGATGAACAAGCAAAATTCCAGTTCTGGAATAAGACTGAAGTCCAGAGTTGACGAAAAGTCATGACTTTCCGCCGTAGTTTACAGTCAGTAATCGCTAAGAAGAAGAAGAAGAAGAGTTTAATTATTTGTGTATGTTATTCTGGAGCACACTATGACCCCATATTTCCAGTCATTCTGCGAAAAGATTTGGGTGACAGTTTGTTCTTCTGCCGAGAGACTAGCGCGACGGTAATCATTAACAGATCCGTACAGATCTCCAATCAGCATCGAGATTCAGTGTAGTCTGAACTCAGAATTGTGTCTGCAGACTACGCCAAGACCACACACATAGAAACGCACAGACACACCGCATGCGCACACATATCCACCCACACAATCAAAAATCTTGCAATTTCATTTTGTTTTTTGAAGGAAACAAATCGGTAAAATATGTAAAGATAACCAAGGCGGAAAAAGCCCGCCAAAAGAGCTTACAGAACACAAGAGTTTCGACATGACTGCTGTATTCTAGTCACGTGCGTCGGGAATTCCCCTCCCCTTGGGGCATGAACCGAGACGTAACATGAATAGATAAACACAACGACTGGAGCCGCCCGCCATAGCACAGCAGTGTTGATATACATTTGATTCACAAACGCGACGGCTGGAGCCTCCCGCCACGGCTGTGTTAGTGGAAAGGTAGAAACAATGATATACAAATATGATACACAAACATCCCGCCACGACTGTGTCTGTGGAACGATAGACAACTGATACACAAACGCGACGGCTAAAGCCTTCCCCTCAACACAGCTGTGTTAGTATACAGATAGATACGGGGATATGCAATCACAACATCACCCTATTCTAACCCACGCCCAGCCTCAGTTGTATTTGTACACATATAGATAGGCTAGGTCGGCCTGGAATCCAAGGACATGTTTGTAATAAACTGATTTTTTTTTTTTTGGTAATCAGAATATATAAAGACAGCGATTAGAACGGCTGTGTTTGTTTAGATACAGATAATTAGAATACACAAACCTCCAACGTCACCACAAAGGTGTTTGAAAATAATAGCAATATACAAGCAATGGATTAAAGTCGAGAGCATCCACTTCGTTGCACTAGGTTTAACAATACAGCCCGGTCTCTTCCACGGGATGGCTAGCTGTCTAATAGTAAAATACACAGAATACCTGTATCTCCAGCGACTAACCCCACGGATCACTATAAAAATTATACATAAATGCCATCAGAAACGACCTCACGAACTCCATGGCCCAGGCAAACGGGTTAACTACTGGGCCATGGAGACCCTTAGAGGACTAAAGTAAAGAGGACACAGAAACGAACCAAAAGCAAATGTGCAGCCTTTGTTCCCTAGGGGGATGATGTAACTGGTCACTATGACTGTTGTCAATGCTACATAAAGACTATGAATTACTAAACAGCGCCGATAAACAGACAGTGTAAAACAGATGAATTATTCAATCATCCATTGTATCTTGCTCAGATATCCATATGCGGCCTGGCACTCACATTCAGTTGTGTTGTTCGTGCTTTCCAGTGCCATCTGCTCAACAGCTGGTCTCCTTGTGCCGGTTGTGGTTTTATTCCGTTTTCTCCATTTGGTTCCGGGGTATTTTTTGAGAGTGAGGGGAAGGGGGGGGGGGGGATGAGGACGAAGAATAGACCTACTTCCATACTAATTTTAAAAAAGTTAGTTGCGTACCCTTTACAGGACGTTGCAGAACCAACCCAGCATTTATTGGCTGTTGTGGTTTTTCTAGGCAAATTTTACGTTCAGTAACACGTCCGTGGCTTAAGCGTTGCGAGTCGACTCGTAATTCCAGCGTACCGCGATCGAAACCCACTGCCGGCTGCGTGGATTTTTATCAAGGTATGGGGCGTCGCAGGTCGACCCAGCATAAAATGGGTACCAGGATGGACTGTCCTGGGGAAGTAAAGACGGGCCGGCGTAATGCTGACCATCATACCCACGCCAGTGTCCGATTGGGTCTGTAAAAAATATGGGACGCTCTTCCCATATGCCCCGATG
>CAJHNH020006701.1:0-10927 GCA_905116865.2 Candidula unifasciata | reverse complement strand
TCAAAGTACTTATCTCTGTGTCTTTCATCTGTTTTTTTTTTTTTTTTAATAGGTTTTATAATTTTTCTCTGAATTTTTCAGATATGTTTCTGCTCGTAAAATGCTGACAATTAAAAACAGCAAGAACCAGAGCCGTGTATCTCTAAACGTAGTCGTACAAGAAAATGAAAAAAAAAAAAAGGCAAGAAAAGAGTTCGATGAAAGATTCTTTACATGCAAATAAAGTAGAAAATGTTCCCATGGAAGCAGAAATAGGACATATAAACTAAATACGATTTTATAACAGTAGAAAATGCGTAAGAAAGTCAATAAAAATAAATAACTCGTTTACAATCAAAGTAAAATCAGATCAAGGAAGCGCGGCGATGTCTAACAGCAATACACAGCGAGAGAAGGATTTCAACATTCTAATGTAACAATAATCTGTTAGTGTTTGCCTCAAAGATAACACTGGAATGTTAGCCTAAATTTGTTTAACTGCAGGACTTTTTTGAATATAAATACGATAATAAGAAGAACTCCACAGGGGAGCATGAACAGCAGGGATCCACTGATCAGCAGTAGAAAGATCCCTCGTCGACGATTGTTTTGGCCTATAAGTTCCTATACAGTCTCAGAAGTTGGGCCGACCTGGGTCATGAAGCCAGGCCCAGATCTTACCCTGCTGCGCAAATGGAGATCGGACCGAAAAAAGACGAAATGGTGACTTCGCAACAGGTATTATAAGATTTGGTATCATATATGTCGCTGCGGCAGCCAGTCAGCCGTCTACCTTCACGATCAGAGTGCCAAGCTTATGTCTGGTTCATCAGACAGATCTTATACTTTGGCATTTGGCAGAGAGGTTGAGAGACACCGGCAAAAACATCTTGAGCACTTTTGACTAGTGACTCTGACCAGACTACCGAGGCCTATTCCCCAACCACGTTCCGTTGCGTCCAGAGCCAACTCGAAGTCCTTTCTGCTGCTTCGCCCAGTTGTTTTGGTGCCCGTTTACGCTGGTTTCCTCTCAAGCACGGCCACTTGGCACATTGTAAGTGGAAGTGGCGATAAGACCTCTTGCGCTTACCTCGGCGGCGAAGATTTAAACTATGTACGCTTCGTCTCTCCTCAGACCAGCCACGAGCTCACAGTACTTTTTGAGCTTGTACAGTCGATTTTCTTCCATCCGCGACTCGCACAGCACGGTCAGCTCTACCAGGAAGAGCTGGCCTTTTTCCGTAGGGTGCAGAACTATATCTGCTCTCAGACCGGTCTTCCGGATTGACTCTGGGTACT
Source organism: Candidula unifasciata (assembly GCA_905116865.2). NCBI lineage: Eukaryota > Metazoa > Mollusca > Gastropoda > Stylommatophora > Geomitridae > Candidula > Candidula unifasciata. The sequence goes on along the minus strand of CAJHNH020006701.1, from coordinate 9,649 downwards.
TTTCGAAATCAGGCAGGTCGACAGCCAGAAACTAGTCCCTCGCACAGTCACGTATTGATGGAGAGCTTGCGACCTTGTTTACTTTACTTTTATAAATGTTCCCAGCCTTGAGGAAGCCTATGGGTTGGACGGTAGGACTGGCCCTCACGTTGGCCCTCATCCTGGCTTGGACCACATTGCCCGCTAACTCTTTCAGGCCTTTGTTGTGGCGCCATGTGTAACGTCCATGGCCTAGGGCTTTTCTGCACGCGGACAATATGTGCTCTAGTGCCTTAATTAATTATTAAGAGCTTGACAGCAGCAAAAGTGTTGCTTTTATGACAAATGCTTAGAATACCTTTGACGTCATCTCAACTAACAACGAAAAGAAAAGACTTTTGGAATTTTGAATATAATACGCACCTATATGGTAGAGACAGCGTTCTTTGATCACGTGAGGGGAAGAAAAGAGTTGAAAAAAGTCATGACGAGTTGAGAAAGCAGCGGAAGAAGACACGTATACACACAAAGAAATGATAATAGCTGGTCCACGATCGTGCATTTGAGAAGATTCGACAAAAGAAGTTAGCAGAAAGTCAAAGAATATGTGGAGAGACCATGTGGTAATGACGTAATGCTTGCAATGGTTCTTAGACTGGGTCGATGTGGGAGCAATAAGCCAACAATTCACAGATTCACACATCTACTGGTTCGTTATAGAAGCCATCCAGACATTTTGCTACCAGAATATCCCTTCAAGCACACTATGTGCAAATGATTACGTTCAATTCCCTTAACACTGTATGAAGTATATAATGCCTAAACACCACCGTCTTACAGGGATTGCGCCCCCCCCCCCCCCCCCCCCCCCCCCCCATTATTGTCATCTGATTCATTATTATTATGATAACTCTTTTGTATACCTTACTCATATTTGAGGCACCTTGCGTCCATAAACAGATATGAGATGTAAATGGGAGCGACTCTTGACCTTGCGTATTACGTGGGTTGAGTCGAACTTGGTTTGTAATATAAATATATATCATGTTATTGATGCCTGTATAGAACCATCTTGAGACCCAAATCAAAGAACACACCTTCTACGGTTACGAAGCCTTTATTTTTCCTGCAAGATGGCGTCCAAGATCATATGGAAGATCCACAATATTAACCCCTAACCCTCTTCTGGTACCAGGACTTGGACTTCCAATTATTGCCGCCCGACCTCACCATACAAAGACGACTTTTTAAACTGTCAACTATAAATATGTATATGTATAATAGGTTTCGTGCCTTACCATGCTCCTTAAATTCCTTACTTACTCTCACGCGCTCAACTCTTTACCCTCTCTCCCTCTTCTATCTCCCTCTCTCTCTCTCTCCCTTTCCTCTCTCGCCCCCTCCCCCCCCCCTTTTTTTCTCTCTTCCCTGTCCCCTCAAGATCTCCCTTTGCAAACCCTTTAACCGAACGGTCTGGAAAATTCAATTCTCAACTCACCAACTAACTGCTTCAAAATCTCCTACTAATACCAATGTCCATGTAAAGATGTATATATTGTTTGCGCACACACTTGCACCACAAATACTCACACATGGCAACATGTGTATAAAACACTGAACAAAATACGCACACCGCAGACGCCTGTATATTAAATACGTACAATACAGAAACCACGCAATCTTGTACACAGACCCACTTTAACACTCAATAAAATTGATTTAAAACAATAAAAAAAAAAAACTAAAATATGTAATGCTGAATGGAATGTAAATTTAATATTGTTTGAACAAAAGCAATGTGAAGATCAAAATCTGGTCTTGAATTTAAAGAAAACGAAAATAATGTCCACAGATAAAACTGGCTGCCACCCAAAAAATAATAAATCATGAAGAAATTGAAAATGTCAGAAACATTGAATATCTAAGCTCTACAGGGCTGGAAAGCATGGACAGTCCTCTCTGAATTTCCATGTGCAACTGGCATAACGAGAACTGAATGATAATATATAGCTATGGAGACTGACACTAATTAAAAAGAGGATGGCCATAGCAATGCAAAGATTAAAAAGCCCTAACAGTCTAAGGTTAGGCACCAGCAAGGAGATCAAAATAAGAATTTTGAGAGCATGCATCTTCTCTGTAGCAACATACAGTTGTGAATCGTGGATTATTTTCCAGTCCTTAAGAAAGAGAATAGGGGTGTTTGAGCTGAAATGCTATAGAAAGATTCTCATAACATCTTGGACAAAAAAGATGAGAAATATTGACATCTCGAAAGATCTAAACATCAAGGAAGATTGGCTAATAAACAGCATCCTTTCTCGGAAGCTGAAATATTTTGGTCATATCAAGCGCTACGGCGGATTGGAAAAAATTATAGCAGAAGGAAAGGTACCAAGAAGGAGGGGCAGTGGCCAACCAACACGAAGATGGGCACCGGATATGTGACTCCTTGAGTATGAAAGTACATGAAGCGGGAGAGCTGGCAAGAGCAAGTTTCTGTTAGGCAGTCTGTGATGAGAGCGACATTCTGCAAGGACCTGCTACATGATGATGATGATGAATGTAATATGTATGTGTGTGTGTGTGTATATATATATATATATATATATATATATATATATATATATATATATATGTGTGTGTGTGTGTGTGTGTGTGTGTGCAATTGGGGGTATTTTCACCCAGATTAGGATGGTTGGGGGAAAGGCCCAAAGCTGACCGAAAACACCGAGATAGTCCAGATACTTGGATTGAACGAGAATCTGGAGATAGGTGACTAACCACTAGTTATCACGGGGACCACGATGATGCGACCCAAGGTCGCCACGTGAAAAGTAAAGGACCACCACGTGTTATCACGTGAAACTAACCCGTGGTATAAGTCAGACTTGACTCTGGTCAAGTTTAGTTTGTGTCGACCTGTTGGAGTGAGATGACGTGCGACTAAAAGTGAGAATGTCAACGTGAGAGTGCTTGTGGAGAAAGGAGACCCTGCCGACGAAGTGTGGAGCCGAGATCGACCATGCCAGTGTGTGAGATGACCAGAACCTCAACGTGAATCCATGGGATCCAACTTTGGTCAGTGAATGCTTGAAGAAGACTGTTCGTTGAAAGCTGCATGAGTTTGGGTACGAGAGCTGTTTGCTAGGACACCGACAGGACATTCTTGTATATAAGTGTAAATACGTCAATAAACTCATTTCTCGTAAGCTCACATCGGTGTCGGCTTGTGCCAGTTGTGTAACGTGGAGCGTGTGAGGAGAATATTCATAATACAATACTCTGGTTTGAAGATGTCCGGAAAAGGTTGTTGATAACGAGAAATGTATGTCAAATACCCATATATAAAATAGGCAGTTATGTCTGATTGTTATTGAAATTGTACTTAAGTTATAAAGGATTTACCTATTCGCTTCATTTATGTAATTGTTACTGTAGTATGCACCTGACGAGATACAGCGACATATGCTACGCATATTTCTCAGTGAATATTTAATGAGATCTTTAATTTATATGCCTGGAATTGTGGTTGGTGGGCACAGTATAGACAGTTTACGTTATGCTGATAACACAGTCTTGATAGCAACAAGTCAGAAAGAACTACAGGAAGTGATAGACATTGTGTGTTAGAAAGTGGAAGAATGGACCTCAGTTTGAATAATGGGAAGACAAAAGTAATGGTGGTATAAAAGAAACGAATTATTCCTAAATGTGTAATAAAAGTCGATGGTGTTATTTAAGGACAAGTACAGACATTTAAGTATCTGGGCACATGGTTAACATCAGATGAAAGATGCATAACTGAAAAAAGAAACAGAATAGGACAGGCAAAAAAACTGCATTTTATAAAATGAAGAACATCTTGTGCAATATAATCTTGGCATTGTGAGTTAGAAAAAGAATTCTTGCTTGCCACATACATCCAGTTTTAACATATGTCTGTGAATCCTGGACAATCGGTAGGCCTCAACAATTTCTTGAGGCCTCAGAGATGTGGTTTTACAGAAGAATGCTTAGAATACATTGGACAGCCGAAAAGAGCAACCAAGAGGTTTAGAAAGAGGCGGGAGCACAAAGACAACTTATCACAGACATGAGAAGGAGACAGTCATCATTTTTCGGCCATGTTATGAGAAGAGGGAAAATAGAACATGTTGTGACCATTGGGAAGATCTGTGGAGGGAGGGGTAGAGATAGACAACGAGAGAAAAGTCTTGACAGTCTTGTTGCATGGAGGTGTGTCGGCACACGAACTGATACATGCTGCAGGCCTATTCTTCCACTTCCGAATAGTGTATAGTGTATAAAATACACACCCACAATTGAGAGAGAGAAAGAGAGAGAGAGAGAGAGAGAGAGAGAGAGAGAGAGAGAGAGAGGGAACAAAATCAAATTCATCATTTCATCTCCCAGAAGAAAACCTTATCATTTTGAGCCTAAGATTAATAGGTCCACGTTCCGGCAAATATGGCTAAGCACGCACACTAGCAAATAAGGGCCGTGACAGTGTGTAAAAAAAAAGTGTTTACTTTCATTTACAATTTAAAGTGAAACAAGATCAGGTCAGAGATAACTGGAAAGAACCGCATATCCGGGCATGTCTTGTTCTTACTTTTCGCTTATCCCCCCCCCCCTCAACCCCAACCTAATGTTTGTTTCATGTTTCCTGTCGTAACCTATGAAAGTAAGTAATATAGCTACCCGTGTCCTTGAGTTATATGTATTGTGTCATACCTTGACCGCATCCTCCCTGTTGACTATAACAGCCTCATTCGACAGGTTCGGGTGAGTGTATCTAATCATAATGTTATGTTAATAGGTAAAGGTAAAGATGAGAAGGATCGACTTCATTGCACAGGTTCTATCCCAAATATATCAGTCTTTCTCGGCAGAACAGCTAGCTGACCATGGATCTCCGTAGACATTGCACTGGCCAAAGAGCTTCCCAATCTTATGGTGTGCAGGGACAATAAAAAGTCAATCCTCCGAACGGCATTCGTAATTCGAAACATAACTTATAACTTGCCGACAAAATGTGATGTCATTGTTTACTTTCTGAATAAAGAGTTAGGGTTCCGTACTTAGTAACTGCCGATGTCTCCATGTATCAGCTTGTTTGAACACAGATGTCTCCCTGTATCAGCTTGTTTGAACACAGATGTCTCCCTGTATCAGCTTGTTTGAACACTGATGTCTCCATGTATCAGCTTGTTTGAACACAGATGTCTCCATGTATCAGCTTGTTTGAACGCAGATGTCTCCGTATATCAGCTTCTTTGAACACAGATGTCTCCGTGTATCAGTTTGTTTGAACACAGATGTCTTCATGTATCAGCCTGTTTAAACCCAGATATCTCCATGTATCAGCTTGTTTGAACACAGATGTCTCCATGTATCAGCTTGTTTGAACACAGATGTCTCCATAAATCAGCTTGTTTGAACAAAGATGTCTCACTGCATCAGCTTGTTTGAACACAGATGTCTCCATGTATCAGCTTGTTTGAACACAGATGTCTCGATGTATCAGCTTGTTTGAACACAGATGTCTCGATGTATCAGCTTGTTTGAACACAGATGTCTCCATGTATCAGCCTGTTTGAACACAGATGTCTCCATGTATCAGCCTGTTTGAACACAGATGTCTCCATGTATCAGCTTGTTTGAACACAGATGTCTCCATGTATCAGCTTGTTTGAACACAGATGTCTCCATGTATCAGCTTGTTTGAACAAAGATGTCTCCCTGTATCAGCTTGTTTGAACACAGATGTCTCCATGTATCAGCTTGTTTGAACACAGATGTCTCCATGTATCAGCTTGTTTGAACACAGATGTCTCGATGTATCAGCTTGTTTGAACACAGATGTCTCCCTGTATCAGCTTGTTTGAACACAGATGTCTGTCGTATGGCAGTTTTGTCGCACACCTTTACTTGAGGATTATTTTCCGAAACCCCTCAGGTGCTCTGAGACAGGGGTCTTCTGAATGGTGGCTCTCGTTTGTCTAGAGGCCTAACCCTCGGTTCAAACTTCCATTCAGCCTATCTCAGGAATGAGGTGACTCGAGCTCTGACTCCACAGTGTTACTATGAACTCTTGGGTACCTCTCGGCCAGACATCCCCATTACTAAATTTTCCCCCAGACTGGTAAACACAGTCAAATATATAAACAACAGTGAGTAGGACAAGACATGAACACCTTTCTGACTACGACAATGGATTCCATTAAAACCAAACTTTTCTAAGAACAAGAAGTCTGTTGAACTAAAACTTCAATGTAATAAATGCACTATAACAAGGCAGAAGAAAAGTAGCACGAAGAATCAAAATGAATGTTCAAGTCTTTGAAGAACTGGGACTAGAGAAAGCGTCCTCCTACATCGCCACATCCATTTCCATATTCATCATTGCACGGAGAGCTGAGACAGACTACGAAGGCACATCTGACTTAGGCCACTAACGTGATGTTAACTCGGACTTATCTGGTCAGATCCAGCAGCTCCTCAGGGTGCCGGAGAGTAGACTTCTGCCACATCTCGTTACTCAAAACGTCTCTGTACGATTAAGACGACCCCTGGGATTGATCGAATAACAATCAACTTCCCAGAGACTGGTGGGCGTGAACTTCAAAAACAGTCGGACATATCAGGCAATGGTTGGTCAACACAAGTCGGTTTCTTTCCAAGTGCTGATTGGTGGGAGAACCTGACTACCACACGGATGCGTGTTGGATCTTCCAATATCCTGAAATCAACATGGCAACACACATGAGCAAACCGCACCCAATGTACCTCATTAATCACTCTTCTCACGCTCTCCACAAGCTCAGAGGTAAATGAGGGCTAGTCCAAACCATGAAGGTTGATTTTATAGATCTTGTAACCTCCACAGTTTCCCAGAGTGATCATGAGAGCTATACTTACGTTCCTATTAACTCGAATAGTTTCTGAATCCAATCTTGTAGCGAAAGCCAGACAGATCTCTATCATTCCCCATCCCTCTAAATATACCCTTTTCCCTGGTTGGAAAGATAAGGTATAGGAGATGAAGACAAAACCAAGATAGAAGAAATATGCTCTGAAAGCATTTCTAAAACCTAAGCTTGTTGTGGTTACAGTAGCTCCTATAAACGGCGGATATGACTTCATGCTTTACCTGAAGCTCTCTGTCCTTTCCAACGATCCAGAGACTCACGAAGTGCAGGGACCGAATAAAAGATAACAACTGATCATACAAGGTTAACAATACCATAAATACACTCCAGATAGGTGGATTGATTGATCCGAAGAGGTTTAGAAAGCCGGCTCGAAGAATTCAAGGAGGAATTTCAGCCGAAAGTGCATTCCAACCAGGATCGCTATCTATCGTCTTTCATCGCAGGCGATCGTAGACAAACAGATTCGCATTATCAATCTGCCGACCTTTTCTTGCACACACACACACAGGCACTGAGCACAAATATTCATTTAAATCCTTTTAGGAAAACTCACCCATGTCAATGGACAAAGAGAATAAATAAGCTTGTCTTTTTTTTTAAACGGTCAAGTGGCTACAACTTGAAATACGTCTGCACACTTGAACGGACTAAGAAGAAGTGACGTATAAAATTATAGTCCCTATCTACGACAGCTGGTGCGAGAATATGGCTCAAGTACACTGTGAAGCGGTCACACAATTAATCTTAAAAGGGCGTAGAAAAGGTGTCCTAACATACAAATTGACCCAATACGCCTAGAAGAAACAATATAAGAGTGATTTATATAGATTTGTCACAGCTGGACTCCCCATCAACAAACGAACTATATAATTACGGACGGACCATCCGATATCATAGTTACATCAACAATCATGGGGGTGTCCAGACTGTGGGCAGGCGTATTGAGGTAGGGGTGTTGGGGCTGTTATGTGACAATGTCTCCGTATATCAGCTTGTTTGAACACAGATGTCTCCATGTATCAGTTTGTTTGAACACAGATGTCTCCATGTATCAGCCTGTTTAAACACAGATGTCTCCGTATATCAGCTTGTTTGAACACAGATGTCTCCGTGTATCAGTTTGTTTGAACACATGTGTCTCCATGTGTCAGGAACACAGATGTCTCCGTGTATCAGCTTGTTTGAACACAGATGTCTCCATGTATCAGCCTGTTTGAAACAGATGTCTCCATGTATCAGCTTGTTTGAACATAGATGTCCCGTGTATCAGCTTGTTTTAAACTGCCCTGATACACTTCTAAACATACAAAATTCATCATCATCACACCGAACTGTCCCATAACCGGGACGAGCCCTGACAGTAACAAACGTATAAACTGACAGTAAATTAAAGCACCCTTTTGCACGCCTTTATGCTTATTGGGCTGGACCTAAATTTTATAGACCAAATGGCACATGGTTGGTGAAGGGGTCAACATCATGCCGTCCGCCTTTACTTCCCAGGACTGCACCCAAAGCTAGGACCCGAACCCACAACATTTGAACATCAGTCGAGCGTTTAGCCCTTACACCATGGCGACTACCATTTATTAAACGGAAAATGGTTCCTTAATTTTGTTGTTGTTGTTGTTGCTCTTACCCCAAACAAAAGGGATCGCGGATAGCTGATTGGCTATGGATAAAGATTATAGTGCAGTATCAGTGCTAGGTTTCTATAGTGTGAGAATCGAGATACTATTATGTACAGAATATGTTGTTTTACTGTAGGACAGTGATAACAGTGTGGTTACTTTTCCCATGTAGAGTAGATATGTCAAAAAATGGAATGGTGTCACCAGTCTAGTGCCATGACGTGACGCGGTCCATCCAAACGAACTTGGACTGTCGCACAAAGGAAGCCCTGGCTAAGTTTGCTGTGCTGGGACTCACACACCGGCTTTGAGGGTGTTTCTAAAACCCTGTAACGCTGGAGGCAGCCAGAGGTCCCATCTGTAGGTGGCGATTGTAAAGCATCACCAGCTAGGTTGTGCTGGGTATTTTAACTCGGGAGACCTCTCAGGTCGCTACTGTTCTCTATTTTTATGAGAAATACATGCTCGCCATTGTGCACACCCTTGATTTCGCGTCTATCCCTTGTATGTTTAAGACAGTTTGGGTGCAAGAGTAATGTGATAAGCAGCTCTATGGCATTGACTGTTAAGCATTCTTTTATCTAATATAGACTTACCTTTTCGTTTCTTTTAATTCACTTACCGCTCCACTTTTTCATATCTCTGATTCATGAACCAAAGCTCTTGTGACTGTTTACCCGTGTAATGGGGGATATTTTCGACCCAGTTTAGGATGGTTGGGGGGAAGGCCCAAAGCTGACCGAAAACACCGAGATAATCCAGATACCTGGATTAAACGAGAATCTGGAGATAGGTGACTAACCACTAGTTATCACGGGGACCACGGTGATGCGACCCAAGGTCGCCACGGGAAAAGTAAAGGACCACCACGTGTTGTCACGTGAAAGGAACCCGTGGTATAAGTCAGACTTGACTCTGGTCAAGTTTAGTTTGTGTCGACCTGTTGGAGCGAGAGGACGAGAGCTTCCCCGAATGTGCGGCAATGTCTACGTGAGTGCCTGAGGAGAAAGGATAACCTGCCACAGACGAAATGCCTAGCTGCCGACCGACAATGCCAGAGTTGCTGAGAGGTCCAAACGTCAGTGTGAATCCCATGGGGAC
>CAJHNH020006700.1:0-10927 GCA_905116865.2 Candidula unifasciata | reverse complement strand
GATAAAGTAAAGAAAAGGACCATTTTCTACTCTTCCGGAGATTGGGCCCATAAGGCTGGAACTATATTTATAGACCAGTCGGCACTCGGATTTAAAGCCACGATCTCATTACAAGCGTCTAACTCAATGGTTCTCAAACTTCCTCATGCCGCCACCCTTGAATACAGTTCTTCATATTGTGGTGACCCTTAACCATACAATTATTTTCGTTGCTACTTCATAACGTCAATGAATATGTGTTTTGCGATGGTCTTTGGCGACCCTCTAAATGGGTCTTTCGACCTAAAAAAAGGGTCGAGATCCACAGGTTAAGAACCGCGGGTCTCACTGATACACTATTGCGCCTGTCAGTCATACATGTATTAATATCTTCATCTTCCTGCACTTGTCTATATATATCACATTTGCCGGTATTCTAGGTTATTCCGTCTCATAACATGGTCAGATAATCTTCGCTGTTTGTGTTTAACCCTCATCTAACACATTTTCCGTTTTCATCTGTCTCAAGGTGGATTGTCTAAACTGTTTGTTATGTCAGCTCAAATGTCCAAGGAGACATGAGAATAACAAGAGCCTAAACTAAACACCATGACCCCAAGTTCACAGCAACCTTCACACCTGCAGGGGTCGTGAAAGCAAAGCAATGACCTTAAATCAGTGGTTTTCAACCCTTTGTCAGGTAGACTACAGGACGTTGCAGAACCAACCCCAACAGCCCCTGGCTGTTGTGTGGTTTTTCTAGGCAAATTTACGTCAAGTAGTTTTCCATTGTTTTTTTTATTAACGGTCGGCTTTCTTGATACCCCTGTCGAAAGCAAAGCAAGGCGCATGGCCCGCAGCTTTGATCGAACCCGGCATCCCGGCATTACGAAGCGTTCGCATCGACTTAGCCACAGAGCCGACTTTTCAGGTAGTGCGGCATTAAATATTTGGCAAGAAGCCCACGTTTTGCCCCATTAGAAAAACATAGTGGAAAAAAAAGATCCCAGACACTCTTAACAAGAACTTTGTGCAAAACATCCACATAAATCTAAGTGTCGAATAGTTAATTAGATGTTTAACGGTACACATGTAAACTGCTTCTTTTTCGTCTTTGCGTTGACCCTGCTATAAACTCTGGCGGAAAGTTCTGGGTGTTCGTCCACCTATGGACTCTAGTTTTGTTCTTTGACCTGAGTGTTGAGTGCGCGTCCGTTTCACAAATCTGAATCATTTGTATGTACGAAATGCTTGTTGAGAAAGCAGTGTGTTTATTCCCGCCCCCCCCCTCCCCCACCCCCCGTCCCACCCCCCCCCCGCACCAACCCCTCCCCAACAAACCCCCACCTGACGCCGCACCGGTATTCCCGCCCCCACCCTCCCCCCACCCCCCCTCCCCCCCCCCCCCCACCCAACCCGCCCCAAACCCCCCCCGCGCAGACGAACCCGCCCGCCCCCTTCCCCCACGTCCTTGTGTTTTTGTTTATAAAACTTTTCCAAACATTACATTTAGTATAAAACTGAAGATAAAAATGTTAGTAGAACAGATTGTTACAGATACACTCAATTTCAAAATTACTTAGAGAACGAACCACCCCCCCCCCTCCCCACCCTATGTTTTTCTAACTGCCACCAGGGCCCACCCCCACCCCCCCACCACCCCCCCCCCGCTCTCTACCATCTCCAGGTTGACAGCCGCAAAGAAATGTCAAAATCGTGAGGCTACTGTGTGTCGCTGTCTGCAGCGACGAGAAAAGTTTCATCCTTACAACATCTCCCACGCATAAATTAGACTGGCAGCAGCACAGCCGTGGTGTAGTGGCCAAACGCTCGCCTGGGGATCCGAATGGGGTGGGTTCAGGTCCCAACAGCGCCGGACTTCTTTTTTTCTTCTTCACCAAATGACATTGACTCCCAGGCGGACCCAGTCTTCAGTGGGTACCAGGTACTGTCCCGGGAGGTAAAGGCTACCGGCCTGATAGTGAACATCACCCATCAAGTTATGACTGGGCTATAGAATATAGATCTAGCCCTATATGCCCAATATGCCTCAAGGATTGGGAGAGGGTCCCTTTACTTCACTTAATGGCAGATGTGCAAACTGTTCCCGACAACATAAACGTCCTTGGCTTTCCGTTTTATGAACAGTATTCAAACATTTGTGATTTACGATTAAACTTTAAAAAAAAAATGTTAGCACAACAGATTATTCCGGGTACAAATATACTCAATTTTAAAATTGCCTAATGAACCCTCCCTCATCATTTTTTGGGGAAACTCCCATACACCTATACCTCCCCCCCCCCCCCACCACCAACCCGCCCCGCAGCCCCATGGGTTGACAACCACTGCCTGAGATCAATATGTCAAGGTTGGGATGTTGCTATTTGTTTCTGTCTCCAGCGTCGAGATAAGTTTTATCGTTACAAAATATCTCCCACCCTTACATTATAGTACGTTTCCGAAACCGTGCTCTGTTCACATTTTAACAAATATCTCGTAAACCCCTGTAACGATCAGCTTGCATTTGTGTATGTGAGCTAGATTTCCCGTGTCAATATAGTTTTATAACATACAATATGGATGCTACTTTCTAACAGCAGCAATTTTTATTTTTGTATTTTTTTTTTTTGCTTTGACTAATTTCAATTTTTAACTAATAATTTATGTAGCTCTAAAATTTAGAATATTCAATGACAAAGATATGCATGGAGACTGAAAATAAATTCAGTAGCTATGCGTGGTGATAATTTCGATAGCCTATCCCATATACAATAAAAAATCCACAACTCAAGGAAGGGTAATGCTAAAGATGATCACATGAGAGTGAAACGTTTACGAATGGCGTGCAATCTGATGTTTCTAAAAGTTACCCTTACTCAATTTATAAAAAAATTAATGTGAGCATACTATTTGTTTGCTTTGAATCACTGTCCGTTTTTTCATATACCGCACATAAGGCAAAAGGAAAACATGTTTGTTTAAATTAACGAAATATTTTTATAATGACATGATTATTAAATGTTCGCTGCTAAATTTCAACCACAGTTATTGAATTACAGATTTTTAAAGGTGGGCAGGACATCTGGGACGTACTGCAGACTGCAGGTTACTACGTAACCATTATTGTGGTCTCCGTGGTGAAGTGGACAAGCCATTCGCCTCCTGCTCTGAATATCGTGGGTTTGTTTCGTGACTGCGTCGTTCGGTTTACGAGTTCGGTTTTTATGCAGCTCTGGGAATCTAAGGCGCTCGTGCTGTAAGCGACGCTCTGGGCGGGTGGCTATCTGTTCTGCGGAGAGGGACCAAGCCATATTGGATCAAACAGTGCAATGAGTTCCATCTCGATCTTTAACCTTTGACATTCGCAGCTTTAGAAATATAAAGTACATAATTTCTACCCTGCAAACATCACACACATACAAAATTGCTTATGCATTTTGTTTCATGCAGCTTACACGAATATTTCAACAATGAAATATGTGTTGTCTGTGCTAAGTGTTTTTCGTAAGTAAACATTGCTTTCAAAGCGCTGCCAACTCTGGCAAATGTTTCTATGAATAACTAAATAGGAAAGTCCAAAACAGTACATCCTTGCTGGATAAATCATCTAAGAAAAGAAAACTGGCAAAGTTTACTCAATAATTTAAATTTACAGAGGATTTTGTGACTACATTATGGGACACACCAAGAGAAGATGAAAATGGCTTGGCCACATTATGAGAATGAATCCCGATATACCTGCCAAAACAGCTCTCACGTGGACACCAGAGGGAAAGAAAAAACCGGGGCTCCCAAAAACAACATGGAGACGAACGATGGAAAGTGACCTGAGTGCGGCATCTGTGACATGGAAAACTGCACGAAGATTGCACAGGACAGGAAAGCATGGAAAGTCCTCTCTGAAGCCTCATGTGCCACAAGGCATTTGGAGAATTAATGATGATTATTGATATAATGGGACACACTGCAGTTAAAAATGTAAGTAGTTTCTGTTATACTTTATGTTTATATGTTGTCATGTTGTGTATACTAGGAATAAGCCTGATAATTAAACATATCTATAGTATATATTTGTCTCAGGCATATTCCTCACAGAGAAAAACCTAAGGTATCGTTAACCCGGTTTGGTGACGTCAGCAGCATGGCCCGAAGATGGAGACGGTCTTGGGTTGGTTCTGCAACGTGCTGTAAATGATATGCAACTAACTAACCTATTTAACAGGGGAAAAGTGTGACCCTGCCAGATAAAACGAAAAAAAGTTTAGGGTAGATGCATTGTAAAACTCCACACTGACCGCACGACGAGCGACCAACACCCAGTGACCCAAAGTTCTTTCGTTCGGATGAGGATCACCCGGGCACAAGTCTTACAAACCCCGTTCAACCGTAGGTAATATTTGGGCCCCCAAATAGAGGGGGTGGGGAGGGAGCCTTTGAAATAACGGGTGATGAAGTTTTTCTATCTAGGGTAAAATTAAACATCGCAACCTGCACAGTCCGTGGCGACAGCACTAGCCAGACGAGCCTAACTCCGCATGTTCAAGGCCCCCTTGTTTACAGAGCTCTAAAAAGTGGTCAAACCGGCAGTAGTGACAGCGTGCCACGTTGGGGGCATGAATCATTCAAGTTGAGAGTAGGGACTGGTTGCAGGACGAACAAAAACAAAACATCAGGACAAAAAAGACGGCTTCACAACTGTGATGGATGCGCGTGCGTGTGTGTGTGAGTGCGTTTGTGTGGCACGCGTGTGTGTGGGCATGTGTAAGGTGTATGTGTGCGTATTTGTACGTGGTTGTGACAAAGACACACAATTTATTACGCGTTTATTGCCCGTAGCAGTAGTAGTGACAACCAGGAAGAATAGGACGGTAGGTGTTAGGGGAGAGAAAGGCGGTGGAGAAAGGGAAGAGAGACAGTTTGGTTGGTTGCAGATGAATATGGATGCAGACTGTCGGTCTAGTACTCCTACCCACAGGTCTTTCCGCCCAATACGTGGTCCGCCCCCCCCCCCCCCAACCCCCTAAGATCTGGGATTTTATTTGACGCTTTGGGTTCAGATTTCAGAATCTTTGGCTTAAAAAATATAAAAAAAAATATATCCTTATTTAAAAGTGGGTAAATATTTCGTTTCGTAACCATACAATTTGTACTTTGTATCAATCTTGTGTTTTTTTCTTTGCTTTATGTATTGCTTGGGTTTTTTGGTCAGCATAGCTTGAGTTTTGATAAAAATCCTACTGGCAGCCCTGGCCCCTTCCCTGCACTGTACTGTAGGTTACATCTGGCTAGTTGAACCGTTAGCAGTTTTTCTGGGAAAGGGGGGGGGGGGGGGGGGAATAAAGCAGCGGCTGTGCGAATGGTTAGAACATTAGGCTCTCAACCTGGACATCCGGAGTTCAAATTCTTGGTATGGCTAGCGATCCTTTTCTTTCGGGGTAACAACCAAAATCCAGACTTGCACTGTTCGTGACGACAGCACTAGCCGTGCGGCTCCAACTCCTCAGGCTCAAAGATCCCCTTGCCTACACTACAAAAGGGGTAAATACAGGTTGGGTGGAGACTGAATGTGGTATCTTTGACTGGCCTTGTACGTTACAGATTGCGTTGTAAATATGTTAGTCAGTTTGGAGAGATAGAAAACAATGTTGCAGAAGCAGCTGCACGAGAAGAGACGTGTCCTCCTACCAAAGCTTCTCTCTGCACACGTCTATAGTGCTATGAATATTGTGCAGTAAACTAGCTCCCCGGGGCAGTATCCTCCCGAGCCGAACATTTTAGGAAGGTAAAGTACTTTACACAACTAACTGCCCTTGAACTTTAACCCTGGCGACGTCACCACACGGTCCTGTGTCCTAACAGTGCTGAAGGTCGTGGCCAGGGTCGTTGCTATAGTTACAGTAATTGTAAACGACGTGTAGGTAATTTGCCGGAAAGGATAATTATTTTATTTGCAACCTTTTAGCGAGATCCGTCGTTGTTTGTGTAGGGGGGCCTCAACCTGTTGGCCAATGCCCCTTAGCTCCCAAAACATGTTAGGGGCCTTTCAAAGTTTCCTACCAGCTAACCCCAGATTTTGTAAACTGGTAAAGTGCTCACTACGCTACTTTTTCCTTTAATGCACTGATAATATTAGTTTATCGCACATCCACATTTAAAGGGATGAGAGAGAGAGAGAGAGAGAGAGAGACAGAGAGAGAGAGAGACAGAGAGAGAGACAGAGAGAGACAGAGACAGAGAGAGAACGAGAGAACGAGAGAACGAACAAACTTTATTTTTAAAGGGTTCAGAATTGGGCACGCAGGCCCGTCTAACATTCTGCCCTTTGAGAGAGATGCATAGGGTTAAAATGTGCGTTTTTATTAGTTGACGGGAAAACCTTAAGCTTAAAAACTCTCAGTGACCCAGATGCAGAATAACTGTCAATTGATTAGTTGAACCCTATAGTATTCTTGTGTGCAATTTGAACAACTTCACTCATTACATATAATAGATTATGAATGTCATAATTATGATAAACAGATAACAGATCAAAGTTAAAAGCAGGTTCAACAAGTTAAATACTCGAGGAGCATCTTAACATATGAAGGCAGAACAGAAAGAGAGACTAAAGCAAGAATCCAACAAACCAACAATGTCACCCATCTACGGATGATTAATTTGAAAAATCCGATTATTAAAATGGAGGCAACAAGACAAATTATAAATGCAGTTTTCTACAAGCCTTGTGGTATCAATATCAGACTTAGACATGGACTAGAGAACACGTCACCCCCCCCCCCTACACCCCCCCCTATGTCCACCCCCCCCCCCCCCATTGACCAAAAGGCCATTGACCCCAAAAAATATTGTAGATATCAAGTGAGAACCAAAGGAACTACAAGAATATTGAACCGAAGGAATTACAAGAATATTGAAATGACAGGTGTAGATAATTTTGTTTGTTTGTTCAAATAGAGTCAAATGGTTTGGCCATTTAAAGAAAATAAATCCAACGACACCGGCAGCGAGAGCGTACAGCACAAAAATAGAAACACCAAGAGGTAGAGGGAAACCAGGGAGAATATTGACTGATGTTACCGATTTCTGAAGACTCCACAACATCACAGCACGCAGGACAACCGAGCGTGCCCTAGCTCGGAATCCGATGATCCTTTAACCAGCGACGTCTAGCGGCACAAAGCAGAATATGGACACAAGACAAAAGAAAGACGGTATGGCAATAAAAATAATAAATATGAATAAAGCAATTTATTAAGTTCACAGTGTGCAGTGCAAACAGATGATGGTTTAAGTTCAAGTGGTTAGTTTGCAGATGAGACTGTATTGAACCAAGAATGCATTGTATCTCCCAAGTTACTTGGGATAACATTTTGTTAGTTGAGTATCCTTTACAGGACGTTGCAGAACCAAAGCTAGCATTGGCTGTGTTAGTTTTTCTAGTCAAATTTACGTCTAGTAGTTTGCCATTGCTTTCTATACGGTCGGCTTCTCTATACAACTGTCAAAACCAACGCAAGGCCCTATGAACCCGGCACCCGGGCATTATGGAGCGCGTGTGCAAAGCCTTAGCCACAGACGCAGGCGGCATAATATTTAACTTGGCGATAAAAAGCATTTTGTCTTGGAAACATCGAAAATGACTGGGTGGCGAGAACATCGACAATGACTGGGTGGCGAGAACATCGACAATGACTGGGTGGCGAGAACATCGACAATGACTGGGTGGCGAGAACATCGACATGACTGGGGTGGCGAGAACATCGACAATGACTGGGTGGCGAGAACATCGACAATGACTGGGTGGCGAGACATCGACAATGACTGGGTGGCGAGAACATCGACAAGGACTGGGTGGCGAGAACATCGACAATGACTGGGTGGCGAGAACACCGACAATGACTGGGTGGCGAGAACGACAATGACTGGGTGGCTACAACAATGACTGGGTGGCGAGAACATCGACAATGACTGGGTGGCGAGAACATCGACAATGACTGGGTGGCGAGAACACCGACAATGACTGGGTGGCGAGAACACCGACAATGACTGGGTGGCGAGAACATCGACAATGACTGGGTGGCGAGAACATCGACAATGACTGGGTGGCGAGAACACCGACAATGACTGGGTGGCGAGAACACCGACAATGACTGGGTGGCGAGAACACCGACAATGACTGGGTGGCGAGAACATCGACAATGACTGGGTGGCGAGAACATCGACAATGACTGGGTGGCGAGAACATCGACAATGACTGGGTGGCGAGAACATCGACAATGACTGGGTGGCGAGAACACCGTTGGACAATCTCGATTTTACGGATGATTTTGTTCTGCTAAGCAAAACCAACTATGACATGCACACACACACACACACACGCACACACACGCACAAACGCACACACACACACACACACGCACACACACACACACACACACACACACACACGCACACACACACACGCACACACACACACGCACACACACACACACACGCACACACAGACACACACACACACACACACACACACAAACAGACGAATTAGCAAAGATAGCGTCACAGGGTGGACTTAACTTAAGCTGTGAAAAAACATATATATATATATAAAACACCAACAACAGATCAAACAGATGTAACACTAGTGAAAAATGTATTGAAGATAACAACAATAGATCAAGCTGATGTAACACTAGAGACAAATGTATTGAAGATACCAACAATAGCTGATGTAACAATAGAGACAAATGTATTGAAGATAGCAACAATAGATCAAGCTGATGTAACACTAGAGACAAATGTATTGAAGATAACAACAATAGATCAAGCAGATGTAACAATAGAGACAAATGTTTTGAAGATACCAACAATAGCTGATGTAACAATATAGACAAATGTATTGAAGATAGCGACCATAGATCAAGCAGATGTAACACTACAGACAAATGTATTGAAGATAACAACAATAGATCAAGCAGATGTAACAATAGAGACAAATGTTTTGAAGATACCAACAATAGCTGATGTAACAATAGAGACAAATGTATTGAAGATAGCGACCATAGATCAAGCAGATGTAACACTAGAGACAAATGTATTGAAGATAGCAACAATAGATCAAGCAGATGAAACACTTGAGACAAATATATTAAAGATAACAACAATAGATCAAGCAGATGTAACAATAGAGACAAATGTATTGAAGATAGCGACCATAGATCAAGCAGATGTAACACTAGAGATAGCAACAATAGATTAAGGTGATGTAACTACAGAGACAAATGTATTGAAGATAACACAACAGATCATGCAAATGAAACACTAGAGACAAGAGCAAAGAAAGTAATAGATCAATTTATGCAGGTGGTAATTTCGGTAGTGAAGTAAACACACAGAAAGAAACAATCCATGAGGTAATTCATGTTGTCTCAATGTCCCTTAGCGCCCGTGTTCGCTGGTTTCTTGTTTTGTCTGTCTGCGAGGTTTTTTCCAAATTATAAATAGTCTAGGATAACCATACAGCTTAAACTAAAAATGGAACATCGCACAAATATTTGGAGCGGAAAAGGAAAAAAGGGACATTCAAGCAATCAGGTCCATCTACCACCCACATAGCTTTTCCACTCCCCTTTGCTTCAATAGATCATTCACTAGTGTTACATCGGGTAATTACTCACTCGACATCGGTATTAAAATCGAATCATTGCCCATCAACACATTTCCAGCATTAAATGTTCTTGAAACTAGAAAATTGAATAAGGACTACAGATACAGTTATAAGTGTATGTTCTGCTTTCGAGCTTATTCCTAAATTTTCTGACAAGTGGGACTATCGGAGTATATATATTCCTATATATTTTATAAAAGTGGTATATAATAGAAATATATATATATATATATATCGTTTAAGTACCGACATAAATGCATAAAAAATATTTTCAAAAACAATCTACCTTTCAGAAAAGAAAAGGGAGAGACGGGGGGGGGGGGAAGGGGGGGGGGGGTTTGCACACCTGGGCTACTAATTGAAAGTGGGTCCGCTTCCATAATGACACCAAGTAATTGTCACTTCTAATGAGTGATGTCCCCGATTTTCATGAGCATTTCCAGAATATTCACCAAAGAAGCTATCCAGTGTTTGTTTTGTTCTGATTCTTTGAAATTTCTGAAAGTGTCCAAAACACATCGTCATTAAATGAGTTGTGACACTCCGATTAACAATAACGACATTAGTGTCGCCATTCTGCTCTATGTATTCATGCAGTTTTGCCCTAGTGCTTGGAAACCCGCTATGATTTTTTTTTTTCTTCAGTGTCTTTCTGAACACACCGCTCCACGATCGGATTTATTGAACGTTATTTCTTCAGGCGAATGTCCAAATTCTGAACGAAGAAACAGGATAAATTTCAGGAAAAAGACAACAATATTGGCATGGACGCATTTTGGAGTTTCTTCTTCAAGCCAAGTCGTTATGTCGCATGTCATACCCATTTTTTATTTTAAATTTTACTCTCTAGCTCCCTGTACAATTTGTTTCTTCTTCTTCTTCAGCATTCCGGGCACTTGAGGTTCATCGCTGCAGATATCACCCGCCTCCATTCATCTCTCTGGTTGGCCTTCTTCGTCAGCATTCCGAGCCCTTGAGGTTCATTGCTGCAGATATCACCCGCCTCCATTCATCTCTCTGGTTGACCTTCTTCGTCAGCATTCCGAGCCCTTGAGGTTCATTGCTGCAGATATCACCCGCCTCCATTCATCTCTCTGGTTGGCCTTCTTCAGCATTCCGGGCACTTGAGGTTCATTGCTGCAGATATCACCCGCCTCCATTCATCTCTCTGGTTGGCCTTCTTCTTCAGCATTCCGGGCACTTGAGGTTCATCGCTGCAGATATCACCCGCCTCCATTCATCTCATGGTTGGCCTATTTTTCCAGTTAGTAACACCAAGTG
>CAJHNH020006699.1:0-10929 GCA_905116865.2 Candidula unifasciata | reverse complement strand
CTATTATATTACGCCACTTTTTGAAGGGGTGAAGCTAGCCCCCGCTTTGGACTGGCGCCTTTGGTGTCACTCCTTTTTTTGAACGTTCGTAGGCAGATATGATCACATGATTGGGACGTATGATTTGATATCCTTTGAATATCCCGGCCAAAAGAATGATGATAATACTCTTGATTTAGTTTTTTGTAACTCCATATTGTCCTGAAAATATGGAGTCATGAGCCAATGATATATAGCTTTTTCCTCGGAATTTCAGTGGTAGTACTGTTTTGTTTTGTGATGGCGTCCTCTTTTTGAATAAATTCTCGATAAATTTCCCTTGTCTACTTTGAAACACAAATCACAGGTGAATCCACTTACAGCATTCGGGACAATAGACGTTGACATATTCACAGCTGGCTTTGACAATCAAACAGGGTACCATCACAGCTGGCCTTCTCAAGCATTTTCATTCCTCGCCGATTCAGATCCAAATGCTCTAGTCCATTCCCATTCACATTCACAGCTTCATTTTCCATCCTTTCTCCCTGGGGCCCAAGTCACCGATGCCCGCCTGATTCTCAAATCCCCCCAGATATCTCCTCATTCACACGTGACACACTCTTTCCTGTCGTTTCACCATATCTCCGTGAAACCCATGCTCTCAGGGACTTCCCCAGTTATGCCAATCATCCCCTGACATTATCCCTATTTATAACATCATTACACTTAGCATGTCGGAGCAGTTGCAAATTTGCACCCAAGTACTTCTGACTGACTGACTTTTTAGCCCACCAGGACATCCGCCTAGTGATAAACACCCGGTGACACAGTGCCACTATGCGGATGAGCATCACCATGGAGAGGTCCCAGAAACCCCGTTCAACCGTTAGGTTATATTAGGGCCCGCGACTACAGCCGGAGTGAGCTCAACGTCTGTCGCAAAGATTGTTTTATATACCACTGTTACACATACACTAATGTTGTACACTTATATACATACACTAATGTTGTACACTTATAACATACACTAATGTTGTACACTTATACACATACACTAATGTCGTACACTTATACACATACACCAATGTTGTACACTTATACACATACACTAATGTTGTACACTTATACAAATACACTAATGTTGTACACTTATACACATACAATAATGTTGTACACTTACACACATACACTAATGTTGTACACTTATACACATACACTAATGTTGTACACTTTATCACATACCTATAATTTTGTACATGTGTACACTTGTAATACACATACACTAATGTTGTGTACACTTATACACATACACTAATGTTTATACACTACACTAATACAAATACACTAATGTTGTACACTTATACACATACACTAATGTTGTAAACTTATACACATACACTGATATGGTAAAATTGAACACATACACTAATGTTGTACACTAATACACATACACTAATGTTGTACACCTATACACATACACTAATGTTGGACACTTATACACATACACTAATGTTGTACACCTATACACATACACTATTGTTGTACACTTAAACACATACACTAATGTTGTAATCTTGTACACATACACTAATGTTATACACTTATGCACATACACTAATGCTGTAAACTTGTACACCTACACTAATGTTGTACACTTATATGCATACACTAATGTTGTACACTTTTACATATACACTAATGTTGTACACTTATACACATACACTAATGTTGTAAACTTATACACATACACCGATATGGTAAAATTGAACACATACACTAAAGTTGTACACTAATACACATACACTAATGTTGGACACTTATACACATACACTAATGTTGTATACCTATACACATACACTAATGTTGTACACTAAAACACATACACTAATGTTGTAAGCTTGTACACATACACTAATGTTGTACACTTATACATATACAATAATGCTGTAAACTTGTACACATACACTAATGTTATACACTTATACACATACACTAATGTTGTAAACTTGTACACATACACTAATGTTGTAAATTGTACACATACACTAATGTTGTAAACTTGTACACATACACTAATGTTGTAAACTTGTACACATACACTAATGTTGTAAACTTGTACACATACACTAATGTTGTAAACTTGTACACATACACTAATGTTGTAAACTTGTACACATACACTAATGTTGTACAACTTGTACACATACACCAATGTTGTAAACTTGTACACATACACTAATGTTGTACACTTGTACACATACACTAATGTTGTACATTTATACACATACACTAATGGTGTACACTTATACACGTTCACTAATGTTTGTAAACACTTGTACACAAAACACTAATGTTAAAATTGTGCACGTTGTAAACTTGTACACATACACTAATGTTGTAAACTTGTACACAAACACTAATGTTGTAAACTTGTACACATACACTAATGTTGTACACTTGTACACATACACTAATGTTGTACACTTAAACACATACACTAATGTTGTAAGCTTGTACACATACACTAATGTTGTACACTTATGCACATACACTAATGTTGTAAACCTTTACACATACACTTATGTTGTACACTTATACATATACAATAATGCTGTAAACTTGTACACATACACTAATGTTATACACTTATACACATACACTAATGTTGTAAATTGTACACATACACTAATGTTGTAAACTTGTACTCATACACTAATGTTGTAAACGTGTACACACACACTAATGTTGTAAACTTGTACACATACACTAATGTTGTAAACTTGTATACATACACTAATGTTGTAAACTTGTACTCATACACTAATGTTGTAAACTTGTACACATACACCAATGTTGTAAACTTGTACACATACACTAATGTTGTACACTTGTACACATACACTAATGTTGTAAATTTGTACACATACACTAATGTTGTACACTTGTACACATACACTAATGTTGTAAACTTGTACACATACACTAATGTTGTAAACTTGTACACATACACTAATGTTGTACACGTGTACACATACACTAATGTTGTAAACATGTACACATACACTAATGTTGTACACATACACATACACTAATGTTGTACACTTGTACACATACACTAATGTTGTACACTTGTACACATACACTATAAGTCCATGACAGTGGTTATGTTCCGAGTGCACTGATGTCAATTTAGTTATTCATTCATTCGTTCATGCATTTTTTCGGGTGCTTTATTATTACCCTACCCTAAACAGGGGAATCCACAGGTTACCAGACAGTCTAATATTTCAGGGGGTGGTAGATAGACTGCATGCAGTCGTGCGACCTAGACTGTTACTCTCTTGTGGGACGTAGGTGGGTTGGAGTTATTGTTAGTTCTAGATATGTCATAAAGCCGGGAAACCCAATCTTACCACCCTCTAAAATGTTGGACTGTCCTATGACGTCATCTGGAGGGTAGGATATTAATAAAGCACTTTTATTCGTTTTCCGTATCCACATCTCCTGTGCCGGACACACTCCTATCTCCCTGGCCTACCTTTACTCCCTGTTACATTACCCGAGAAACACATAAAGCCTGGAAATGATACACCATTAGTCCCTTATGTGGATAATATCTTCAGGAAATCAAATACCACGTCTGCTGCAATATGACGTCAACACACCGTGGTGTCATTTTTTTTCCTCCGCCATTGCCCTAAATATTCCCGCGGCCTTATCTCTGCTTGTTATCCGGCCGCTGCCACCATCATTGCACACCACGGAAGATATTATTATTCTCTGTATCTCTGTCATAGATTCCAGTGGTTCTAAATAATTAACCGACTGGCTTCCATTCGTATCGTGATTTGTAATGTGGCATTTTGTGTCACTGGGTGTTAGTCATTCGTTGCACGGTTCTAGTGGGCTTTGAACAAGCACATATCATATGTATAATGATATTGTAAGGATTCAAGAAACACATTTTCCCAACAACTTATGAATGGCACCCTCTTCCCCTCTCCGGTCCTTTCTGACCCCCTTTCTCCTCCTCTCTGTCACATGTTGGTGATATCAGAGTGTATGCGAAAATTGCATTAGCATCAATATTTTAATTATTCCAGTGTCTTTTAAAATGCTATGTTATTTTATATATATATATATATATATATATATATATATATATATATATATATATATATATATATAATGCTACAATATCATCATCAACATCATCAGTAGTTAAAATTGTTAGGATACCAACACAACTGGTAGTCTGGTTGTCTGGTAGTCTTAGTTTCAGCTTCACGGCTAACGGGTCACCCCATCTTTGCTCCGCTTCTGTGCCAAAGAAAAACACACAGAACAAGACAACTAACATAAAGTATGAATGGACCCTGCTTTCCTCGCCCCCTGTCCTTTCTGCCTACCCTTTTCTACCCTCTTCCAAAAGTTAATGGAATGAATGTTTCAGTCATCATCACTTTTGCCTTATTATTTTTTTTTTTTTGCTTTTGTAAATGTATTTCAAACAATGTGAACCATGCTTTGACCAATAAACGTTTATATTTAACCCCCCCCTCCCCCCCTAAAAAAAAGTGATGTGTAATGGACAATAACACCGGAACCTTTACTACCTTACAGGGATGTTCCTTTTTTAGGGGAAGGGGGGGGGCGGTTGGGGTACCCCTAAATCAGAATGCAAACTGTCCCCATCCCAATCTTTAAGAAAGCTAAGCAGAACCTATTAGGTATTTTTTTTTGAGGTGGGGGGGGGGGGATGGGGGTGGTTCTCTTTGTAAGTTTTTGTTGTTACATATATTGTTTAAAAAGTTTTTTATATATTTATAATCATGGTATCAGGAAGGAGGGACGGAAGCCTACCAATACGAAGATGGGCTCAGGATATAAGTGATTTATTGGATATGAAAATGCAGCAGGCGGGAGAGGTGACGAGAGACCGAGTTTCTTTCCCACAGACTGTGACGAGAGCGACGTTCTTCAAAGGACCTGCTATATGGTGATGATGACTGGCTATTCAGTACATTATTATTTTTAATTTTGTAATTATTATTATTAACCACTTAAAAGAAGGCTAGGTTCCTTTTAGCGCCTTCCCCTCCCTAATCCGTTTGGAAAGGGGGCTGGCCATTCCCCATGTTTTCTTTGTCAAAAACGAGTCTATGACTAGCTGACAAGTAAATAATGATAAGCATAAGGCATGGTACCAGGAAGGAGGAGCAGGGGCCGACCAATACGATGATAGGCACATGATATAAGTGACAACTTGAGTATGAAAGTACATGAGGCGGGAGAATTGGTAAGAGACCAAGTTTCTTTCAGGCAGACCGTGATGAGAGCGACGTTATGCAAAGGGCCTGCTATATGATGATGTTAGGACATCTGTCAGGTGGGTCGCAAAACCAGTTCTACTTTTTTGTCGAGCTAAGGTTGAAAAAAAAATCTTGAGAAACACTAGACCAGTGTCAACTCCTCCCCCCCCCCCCCCTCTCCACACTCTCCCTTACTTGTGTTCTGTTTTTTAGCATCATGTGTCGAAGAGGAACTTACTATGAGCCTTGGGGTGCACTACGTTGGTGTTAGCATTCTATATTCTATCGATCGTGTGAGTATGCGATCTCAAGCTCTGTTTCCATTGTGTCTTAGTGACAGGTCTCTCTGCAATAGCTTTGCCACATTTCCTAACCATTTTATCCTTTTAATTTTTTTAAAAATGAAGTCTTGTACTGGTAGGTTAGTTGCGTATCCTTTACAAGACGTTGCATAACCAACCCCGACAGCCCCTGGCTGTTGTGTGGTTTTTCTAGGCAAATTTACGTCCAGTAGTTCGCCATTGCCACTGGACGGTCGGCTTTCACTGTCGAAACCAACGCAAGGCGCCAGCTGGGATCGAACCCGGCATCCCGGCTTTATGAAGCGTTCGCATCGACTTAGCCACAGAGCCGACTAGGTACTGGTTCCATCCTCAATTTTCTGCTGATATCGTCACTTCTGACCCAGAATCCTTTTTGGCTGTCCTTGTCTGAATTCTCCCTACGGCCGTATCTGGGTTTATTATCCCATCGTTTCCCCAACGCTGAAAAGTACACAAAATACAATACATTATAGCCCGTATTAGTTATCAGTGGTTCTAAACTTAGTATATTTTAGCCTCGTTTTTATGTCATGTTGGCAATGGGAGCATAGGCGTTGCAAACGCGCTTTTCTATTCCGAGGAGCCGGGTTCCATCTCGGTTGTACGATTTAGTATCAGGCCGCATTGTGAAGATTTCGACAGGAGAATCAAGAGCGGATCTTTCAAAAAGCAAGGCCGATTACTTAACATAAAATTCCCGATGCAAGTAGCGTTTTTTTTCGCCGCAGAAAGAGAGTTGCATCCCTTCCCATTCATGCGTCGTCGGGTCGCAGGGCCTCTCCTATGCTGCGGGGGTGTCAGGAGGAAGTGTCAAAGAAGCGCCAATTATTATTATTATTAACATCGAGAGCCGCCATCGTATGGCAGGTAGTCGCTCGCTGCAAATCAGAAGGTCGTGTGTCGCGTCCTGTCAGAGCCGCACTTTTGTTGAAAAGATGACCTTGGCCCTCAGGTTGACCCAGCCTTGAATGGGTAGTAGATGCAGTCCTGGAAAGTAAAGGCGGCCGGCGTGATGCTGACTAACCACCCCGCCCCCAGTGCCGATTAGTCTATAATATATAAGTCTAGCCCTATGTGTCCAGTACACCAAAAGGTGTAGAAAAGGGTCCTTTACTTTCAAACCTATAAACTGCAACCCTTGAAGAAAAAAACTGTCTATCCTGCCCCATTACATCATTAAGCAAACAATTTTAGCGACCAATTTGGACTTTCAGTGACCCACCACTGGGCCTCAGCCCACAAGTTGAAGAACAGTGAGCAGGAGAACGCACTGATAGACCAGCCAGAGATCCGTGCAGGTAACCTTTTGTGTGTAGATGAGAAACTTGAGCTGAACGCCTGCGTCTGTGCAAGAAAACAGACGTGGAAAGAAAGCATGCGTCCCATTCCTCTATTGTTTTGTGAAGTCTTGCATTATGGACTGTGCTATATAGCAGTTGCTGTATTCAGATACAGTGTTGGTTGTACAAGGAGTCAACATAACGGAAATGTGTGTGTGTATGGGGGTGGGGGAGGCCTCAGTCCTGAAGTAGGGGTGGCAGAAGGTTACTCAAAAAGTTTTAGGTTTGAACAACAGATCAACATCATGGCACACGGGCAGTAACCCATAAGTGCTCTGTTCTACTTCTAACTCAAGTCTGAGTCCCAAGTAGCTCAGCACAGTGCACAGGTGATGGATCCTGAAACATTGTGGGTAGATTTTTAACTCCAGATTTTTCCCGGGCAGCGCCGTTAGTAGGGCACGAAGACATATAAGTACGTTACATAAAATATGAACTGTAAAGTTGTATGTTTGAACTAATATGAAATGTAAAGTTGTATGTCTGAACTAATATGAACTGTAAAGTTATATGTCTGAACTAATATGAACTGTACATTTCTATGTTCGAACTAATATGAAATGTATAAACAAGTACTTGAAAGAATACTTTAATACATAGGGTGACCATAATATATTAAGCTAAAACCGGACATCCCACTAATATTTTAAACTGAAACTGGAGGTTCCCGTAATAATAAAAGTAATAACATTGTTACTATTGGATTTTAAACAAGACTTCATCACCTTGATACCCCAAAAAATGTCATAGTTGCCCAAAAAACGTGAGGACGGGAGGGAGGGGGGGGGGGGGGTTATAAGGCCTAAATGCTGTTTAATGGCTTAAGATATATGATAATATTAATAATTATCATTACGATTTTAAGCAAGCATTAACCTTTTCCCCGACCCTAAAACATATTGGGGGATAGGGGGAGGTAAAATCCCGCCCCTCTCCATGCTTTGTCTGTTATCGACGCCCCTGGATATGACCCCAGCTTTTATAGAAAAGGTCGCCATTAATTTGGACTGATACACCGCACACGCGTACCTAACCACTCAATGTAAACACAGCCTCGCACAACTCTAGAACGTAAATATACCAGGTATTCGTCAGCTGGTGTTATCAAAACTTGCTGGGGTTAACGCCAGGAGAACTGGGCCATATCTGTCCGCTTTGGCAAGCAAAGAGAAGTAGGTTACCTTAAGTTTTTTTTTTTTTTTAATCAACGAGCCCGGCCGTGACTTAATTTCAGCGACTGTGGTTGCGGAAACGAAAATCATATAAATTCGTTAATAAATGTTTATGTTAAATGTTTGATTCGTAAATGGACCACTTTGGTTTTCTGGTTCAGGTATATATGTGTGTATTTATAAATATTAAAGTTAAGTGTTTGATTCGTGGATATAAATTTATTCAGATACAGGTAAATGTATTTGTAAATGTTAATAATAAATATGATTCGTAGAAACAAGTTACAGTGTTTTTGTTTTTAAATTCAGGTCTATGCATTTATAAATGTTAATGTTCAATGTTTGATTCGTGGATACAACACTTTGGTTTTCTCGTTCAGGTATATGTGTGTGTATTTATACATGTTAATGGTAGGTGTTTGATTTGCGGAAGCAAGTTCTTATTCGGGTATATGCATTTATAAATGGTAATGTTGAGGATTTAAACCGTGGGTAGAACAGTTTGGTTTTTCTTATTCAAGTATATCAATTTATAAATGTGACTGTTACGAATTTTATTTTAGGATACAACAGTCTGACCTTTCTTTTTCAGGTATGTGCGTTTAGTAGGGCAATGTTAAGTTAAATGGCAACGAGCAGGCTGGCAGCTTAGCTGCTGCCGCGCCTCTGGGCGTGGAGCTACTTTATAATTAAGAGGCCGTGGTGAAGTCTCGCTAGGATTAAATAGACCAGGACTGATGTTGCAGTAACCAAGAAAAGTCAACTAAACATTGTGAAATTATTTAAGAAGGTGTGCAGATACTTAAGAGTTGAAAATTTAAGTTGTCTTCCCTCGCCGCCGTTTGTTTAAACACTCAACCGTGTTTTATACTGCATAAAATGCCAACCGTAAGGCTAAGAATTTTTCTTGTAGTTTTTTCGAGGTGCGACTGATCATCTACCTGAATTCGTTAAGGTTTATAAGCCGTGTCGCGGCTAGTCGCCCGCCTGCGGATCGGAAGGTCGTGGATTCGCGTCCTGACGGAGCCCGCTTTTTTTTCTTCTTTCAAAAATGACCTTAACTCCCAGGTCCACCCACTATTGAGTGGGTACCAGGTGCAGTCCTGGAAAGTAAAGGCGACCGGCGTGATGCTGACCACATCACCCACAAAGTGCCAATTGGTCTATAAAAAATATAGGTCCAACCAAATATTCCCAATACGCTCAAGGCGGGGGAGGGGGTCTTTTGATTTAAAAAAAAAAGCTTAGGCCACTTGATCAATTATCGTTTTAAAAACTTGTAAGGGAATGAGGCCTTCTATACCCCCCCCCCACCCCCACCCACCCACTCCCCTCTTCAGTATGTTTAGTCTCAGCATGCAAACGCCTCTCCCATATCCGCCGTTGGTAGAAAATCACATTTCATGCTATCAAATGGGTTGTTTCCTCTAAAGTAACATGTCGGATTGCCAACTCACAATTGGAGGTATTTTCTGCTATGCTAACCAAATGTATGTTTCGTTTGGCCAGTCTGACAATATGCGCTTACCAAAATCAATTACAGAGGCCTCTGGGTTAACATCTAGTGGCCAACCGGCAAAGGGGTTCAGAAAATGAGCTTTTAGAATCCTGGAAGTTACTTAAAGTCTCCACTGGGACACACAAATATTCTCTGGCAAATTATTATTTTAGGGTCAAATTGATGATGTTCTCACTATCTTCTATCTATATATATATAAATCAATGTTTGTGTGTTTGTTTCACCCCCTATAGACTCGGAAACTACTGAACCGTTTTTTAGCTGAAATTTTCAGGATATGTTTGTTGTGATACCGGATTTGAACTGTCGTGGTTTTGAAATTCAACCTGTCACTGTTAGAGATAGGTGACCCGCAATTTATGCCAAAAATATACGCAACTAATATTTTTATAACTTTAGTGATTTCTAACTATAGCCACGTTAGTTTATTGCGCATGCGCCGTATTTACCATTCGCCTGCGAGTTACCGTGCAGCCAACGCCTTCTCTAATACTAATACATAGAGTAGAAGGTCGTGCGTACAGCAAACAAGACTATCTCTATATTTGCCACAATAACCATATTAAACACGATTTCTATTTTCTTTTTTTTTTTTCAAACAACCTTCGATGGGGAGAGGGGGGGTGGGGGGGATTAAAGGACTAAATCTCGACGTCGGCGCAGACAGTGACTGCGACATTGACCGTGTTAGACACGTGCGATTTCTATTTCATTAATATATCTGGAGTATCTGACTACCAGAAAACAATTGCCTGCGGTTTTGAATTGTCTTTTAATCGCGACACATTAGTAGGGACTCACATGTCTAATGGTTAAGTTCTCTTTTCGCTGTTCTTATCAAGTGGCTGCTTGGTCGAATGGTTAGAACACTGAGTTCATGTGCGGTAGACCTGGGTTCGAATCCGCAGTCGTTAAATTTTTTTTTACCCCGGACTAAAATAATATCCTCATCTGCTCTGTCGTGGTGACAGCACTAGCCATGTTGCCTTAATATTAAAAAAAAAAAACAAAAACAACAACAAGTAAATGGGTAAACCATTTGATAATTAAATTTGACCATTTCGGCATACTTATGATTGCTGGTTAAACTTTCCGTTTCAGGTTACGCTGAAATTTTATGATTTTTCATTTTTTTCATTTAGATTTTTATTTCATCTGTTTTGGGAATTTTAAGCGTGCTGTTTTCAAAGCGTTTATTTTTTAATTATGGGGTTTTTTTCCCGTGTTCTTTCTTTCAAGTGTTTTTTTTTTTCCCCCCCAACTACTTTAAAAAGGGGAAAA
>CAJHNH020006698.1:0-10932 GCA_905116865.2 Candidula unifasciata | reverse complement strand
CTGGTTTTCCCCCTTACGATATTTCGTTTTTTTTGACATAATGATGGCGACTGCGTTGAAGGGGGTTGTCTTTTCTTCCCAAATGATGATATGTTTTTGTTCACAACTTAAAAAATTTTGACCCAAACCCAGTCATCTAAACTCACGGGAAAACCCAGAAATCGGGTTTTAATCTTTACAAATTAACATTGACCCTTTTTCCCCCTTTTGAATATGGTTCTAACATTCCAGTAAAAAAAATTTTAAAGAGCCCTTTCAAATTTAACAGATTAAAAACGAATATATGCGTTAGAGCCAGAAATCTGTTTTCACAAAAATTGGTGGTTTGCATGACATTTTGTGGACCGCGATAAACCAAATTTGCCCGGGAGCTAGAGAGAAACACGTCCGCCATCTTGAAAAAAAGGGAAATATCCTAAATCACATGTAATTAGCAAATGATGTAGTACCTTTCGGGCAAATTTAAGCAAAGATAATGGGTGATCGATGGCTACTGTCAAGCTACTACAATTTCCCCACAAACTCAATCGGCAGTCTCTATAGACGGGCCCAAGACGCAGCAATATGAGCCAGGTTCCTGCTACAGCCTTTCCACCCACTGCGCCGATACCCTTTTCGACGTCCGTGAGAATCCCCTGGGGTTCGTTCGCAAAACGACACTGCTCCTTGGGATCAAGATAGATGCACCTCTTGGTGAATTTCTGGGCCTTTTGGGCCTGCTACCCTAATCACTCATGAAATCTCGCTGACAACATATCCCTCAAAAAGCCTCCGATATTTTTCCTATCAAAAACTGCACTTTTTTAAAACACACACCTTCTGTGTCTTCAGAAAAACCCGACAAAACCCCGTGTCCCCATAGCCCCCACCGGTCGACCCCACAAAAATAGCCAAACACAAGTCATTTAGACATTTCTGAAGAAACCAAAAATCTAAGCATGATACACTACTATCATTCCGCGGTTCAAGAATTCCCAAAAAGAATAAAACGTTTTTAAAACACAGCCCATTAACCCGGTTCGAACAACACGCCATACAGTAAGACGAACTGAAAACAACTGCGGGACCGGTTTCCTTCAGAACCAGTCAACTTGGTCTCACAAACTCGTAAAGACCAATGTTACCTTTAATCTCTAGGAAACATTTGTCTCCCGGTCCGGTGAATAGACCTTTTGCATCGTTCCCTTTATCATTATACTATAACCTTTTTTACAACGTAGGCAATCAAGCCTTTGACCTCTCTTAAATTTAACACAAAGTCAGTTGCTTTTTTCAGCCCAAACAGAGCCCCCCACTTAAACAAAAAAAGTGGGGTACCTGCCTGTGGCTTCCCCCAGTTTATGGTATGCCCGGAAGAATTTTCTATGAGACAATAGACATATAACTAAAGGAGAAGAAAGGTAAAAAAGGGGTATAGACTAGAAAACGTCAATTACAGGGAATAAATATCTGGAAACCGAATAAGCAGTGAAAATGATGAAATAAGGCTTTGTGATAGAAACCGACAAATTTTGTTCTTCTAAAATCAAACTAACCCCCAAAGCTCGCAAATGAGTTTAACAAAGCGGTGGGACCCGGGTTTCAGATTTGTTGACGTTCAGTTTCTGATTCTACATTAAAAAACTTATTGTACAGTCAGTGTGGAAACCTCTGGGTGAGAATAAGTCCAGTGTAATGAGAAAGAGTCGCTTCCCCGAAGTTATTTCCAGTCATTATAAATACCCTTTAATTTAGTCTTGCAAAATGTGGAAAGATTACGAAAAAAGAAGTTCACACCCGCTCTTTTGCTATAGGAAAGGAACTAAGCATAGCAAGAATTTTTGGCAAATGAACATGCCAACAAAATGCCCCGAGCGTTGGGGTCTTTTAAAAGAAAAATTTTCAGCTACAGGATGTTGCACGCACATAGAGAGGGGTTGCAGCTGAATCAAGGAAAAAGGGAAGGGCAATCATAACAGTATCTTGTTTTTAGCCATGGGAGAGAAGGGGATTCCAGAGCAAAATAGGTGGTCAAATTTTTCACTGTAAGGGCCTAACTCAAAAAATTCTTTTTCGCTGCAGTTTTCATATTTTGCAACCCTGTGCAACATTAAAAAGTTTAGGCATCATGGCGCTTCCCATTTTTAAATGTGATAAGAATCACTGGCACCCGCAAGTGAAAGACCCTACTGACGCTAGAAATGTTTAGGCGAAGTGACCCTTTTTTATGGTCTGCACCGTTTCCTTTTCCGGGAGATGGAGCATTAAAATCAAACACTCAATTGCAAATACCAAACCATGAATACTGGTGGAATTAAAAAAAATGCATTTGTGGGCATGTGCCAAGAGAAGGGGCGACCCCACTAAAAAGGGTAAATAAACTGAAAAAAGGAGAAATTTAGCACAATGGCAAGGTTTTTTGGAGAACTGGTTGGAGGGGTTGTCTGACGAAAAAGAATTTCTAAAGATTCAAAAACCCCACGGTGCGCAATACGAAGAAAAACACAAACATGTGCCTCAAGCAAAGAAATCGGCCCCTATGGGAACACAAAAACCATGACCCTGACAAAAAATACTTTTCCGTTATTGTGTGAGGCTTTCAGCCCCTCCCTTTGGGAAAACACTCCCCAGTGAGGCCTTATGTAATGTGGTCTTTGAGGCCCAAAATTCAAATGGAGGTTTTAAATTTGGAAAAAGATTCCCAAAACGGTTTTTTTGGGAAGGCCTAGACAATCTGGCAGTTTAGAAGTACTGGGGGTTCCAATATAGTTAAGGGGTAAGTACCTTTTTTTAGAATCTTAGGAACCTGTGAATCATACCGACTTTTTCAGTGAGAAGGATAAACAAGAATAAACCCCAGCAGCACAAGATTATCACCGAGTGTACAGCAAGGGGGGAGAATCTGGTTGTCAGCATAAAAAAACAAAAAGGAATTTTTCCTTTCTGGTGGCCTGAGAGCCAGGGAATTTTACTTCATGGGTTTAAAATTTGGGGCGACACTCAACAAATAGGTAGATCAAATAGGTAACTGCTAACTTTTTAAAAATGTTTAAAACTGTTAAAAACTTTCGAAAAAAAAAATTCGCATAGTTCGTCATTTATAAGGATATTTCAAAAAAATTTGGGAAGATTATTCAAATTTTGGAGACATGCTCTTAAAAGATTGTTTGAAACACTGCCATTTTTAAGGGGCCCCACATTTTTTGGTCAAAAAGTCAACTTGGGATGATTTTTTGACAGTTTTGGAAGATTTTTGACATCAACTTAGAAAATCTAAAAATTAGATATAAGGTTGGTGTTTAGTTCAGATTTAGCAACCATATTTGAGCAGTATCAAACTGTCAGGCAGCGAAGAACAGTGTTTTTTCAGGGCTGAAAAAAACTGAACAAAGTAGGAAACATCACCTAATTATGTACATTTATTGATTAAAAATAAGTATGAAAAAACATTTCTAATTTATTTTCTTTCGATTGATTTTTTTGTGTTAGGTAAAAAAGGCACGTGCAAAATTTCAAAAGATCGACCAATTTCGAAAATTTTTAAAATTTTTTTACCCCAAAATTGGCATAATTATGTTTTTCCCCTGGTTTCCCCGCCCCTTATAAATTTTTCCCTTTTTGGGGTCGAAATGTATGTATTTCAATATTTGTTTCCCCAAAAAAAATTAATAAGTAAAAAAAGAAAAAAAAATTTTCTTTGCATTTTAAGGACAACATTTATATATGAAAACATAACATTTTAGCGGGAAACGGATAATCAAAGTCTACTATTTCTATGTCTTGTCATGGGTCTGCATTTTTTGGAAAATGGGTTCTCAGTAATTTAATTTTTTGGAAATAAAAAAAAATTGGGCCCCGGACCCCATTTGGGGGACAATGGAGGCCCAATATTTCTTTACAGAAAAAAAAAGTCCCATTTTTACTATCCCCCACAGATTCACACTAATGACCCCCAAAAGCACATTTTGTAATCTTTTTTCTCGGGAAAAAACTGCCATCACGCACAAAAACCCAAGTTATGCCGGAAAAAAAAATTTAAAAAAAAACAGCAACTCACACTTGTAGTTAAGCTCCACCCTTTAAAAAAAACTTCTGGCCCGACACACCCAAAATTTTAAAACCCCCTTGAAAAAATGGAATTTGCCAGTTTGTAATTTTTCGCAGTAAAAAGGGGAATTTTCGGCGGGGGGGACCTAAAGTTTCAATTTGATCTTGTGGGTTTGTAGTCCAAAGACTTTGTAAAAGGGATGGCGGGGGGTACCCGTTAAAAGTTTTCTTTCCTCTGTGTTTTATTATTCCTTTTGTTTACCTTCTTTTTAAATTTTTGCGATCTCAGATTATTTATCATAAACACATTTGAAAACGGGCCCCGTCCATATTTATCTAAGGTTTCTTTTGTAAAATTTTCTGAAACCCGTTTTTTTTGGTACCCCCTGCCCTTTGCTTGTTCTTTCATTTTTTTCCCCCTCCCGATTTTCTCCTTCCTTAAATTTTTTCCCTTCTTTTCCTTAAATTTTTGTCTCTCCGCCCTTTTCTTACTTTAAATTTCGTTTTTCTTTTCTTTTTTACTCCCATTTCCCCTTCTTTCCCTTTCCCTTCCCCCATTCCCATATTCCCCCTGGTAACCGCAATACCCAAAATTTAAAAAATTATGTCGTGAAATGAAAAGCCATTACGCTTTGGCTGTAAGGGTTTGAAACCCGCCTTCCCCGGTAATTGCAAAAAAATTAAAATTGGATCACCCAGAAATATATATTTCCCTTATATCTATATATATAGGCCGGTTTTGGGGAAAAACATTTTTTGGGTCTGCCTTTTTGGTTATTTTAACAAAAACTCCATTTTAAAGGGTTTTTCTCTTGGGGTATATTTAGGGAGTTATTTGGGGTTTTTTTGGAAACGATTTACTCCTTCCAAAGAAAAAGGGGGATTTTTCTTTTGTAAAAACCCCTAAAAGTGTTTTAAGCGACGTATTTCCCTTCCCAGCTTTTAAAGGGCATCCAAAATGTGTTAGTCTGTGCCTGTACAATTTTTAAATTTTCAAGGCAATCGGGGAAAGGGTCTCGGGTTTTTACATATGCTTGGGAATTAAATTTTAAAAAAAAATTCCCCCCCTAGTCCCTAAAAATAAAATGTCTGTAAATTAGTCACTCCCTGTAGAAAAAATTAGTATGGGCTTGTTATCTCATTGTTCGCCCCGTTTTGACGCTAGAGAAGGGGATTCAAAACGTAGATTTTAAAAACTGTACAGACTAAAAAAGTTAGGGCCCTAAATTTAAACCACCCATTTTGATAAAAAAATTTTAATCCCCTTAAAATTTGTGTACTTTTTTAAAAATATTAAAAGGAAATCTGTTCATCCCGAAATGGGGGACAAATTGGGTCAGGGCTTTTTTTAAAATAAAAAGTTTGTGTGTGTTTTGACCCAGACCCAATGAGTGTGGGGGGGTTTGGGGAAAAAAGCTAGGGAATGCGGGAAAACTGACGGAAAAAAATATTGGTGTTTGTTGCAGGTGGGGGGGATAGGGAGAGTGAATATGTTTTAAAGCCCACTTTATCAAATTTTCCACTGATATCTAAATTGCTTCTTTTGCAAAAACAGACAGAAAAATTGGGGAGCCCTTAGGGCTTTTTTTTCTGGAGAGGCAATCTGAGGAAGGGAAACAGGGGGACCCCGGGAATAGTCAGCAGATGGGGGTTGGGATGACAAAATTGTTTGCTCTGTCTTTCCTTTTCAAGATTTTCCCCTTCTTAAATGATGACTAATTTTGAGTTATTTTTTTTACAGGATGTATATTTTCTGAAGGAGCTGGCGGGAAAAGATTAACAGTCCCCCCAAAAATCCCCCAAAACTATCCAACCAGAACCAATTTTGTACCCACCGGGTAACACCTGTGAAGGTTCCGGGGAAACCATCCCCAACCCCATGGGGGGAGGGTTTCCCAAAAAAACGGGTTTCCCAGTGCTAGAGTTTAAATTGGGGCCCTCAAAGACTTGTGTGCCCTTTAAATGGTGATAGAGACTCTAAAAAAGGGTAATTTTGCTTTTATAGTGAAGTACTTTTTACTATTTTATCCAGTGGAGAAAAATTTCCCCAGAGCCCAAAAACAGCAAAATCACGAAGTGGGGGAGGCATATAGAAGAGAGAAAAAGAAGAAAAGTTTGAAAATTGGGCATGTTTGTTGTTTTTCCTCACAGCTCCTAGATTGCCAGTGATAAAAAGATGTACCCCCAAGGGGACCTTCGGGCTGTGTAGTATCTTTTTGTTTTGGGAACATTGATATCCTGAGATCGGGAAATTTGTCTCATTTTTTAATATACCAAATTTATATTGTTAATAAAATTCATTTTAAAGGGTTGACTTGGGTTCTCTTTTTCCCCCTTTTTTAAGTTTTTAGCGGGTTGTGTATGTATGTGTATTTCATTTAGGGTTTTAAAACATGGTTAGATAATAAAAACATCAAAACCTGGGGGTTTCTTTAGAAAAGTGTGGGGGTGCCCAGCCAAGTGTCCCTAGAAAATTATATATAATATATATAATAAAATTGGGACAAATTTTGTAGTCCCCCAATATTGAGTTGCCAAATCCAGAAAATAAGTTGTTTGGCCATTTTGGGCCCCGGGGGAATCCCTTGGGGAATACGAGCCAAACAAATAAACCCAAAAATTATTTGATTTGCTCCCGGTTCTAAAAGGAAAAAACCCTTTTACATTAGGCACCCGGACAGGAGTGATATGTGAAGAACAAACCCAAAATCCCCCAAAAAAAATTTGGTTTTTCCGTCGTGGGTTTGTTTTTGTAACGGTTCAATCTTAAAAAAATTTGCGGTGATTTTTGGCCCAGGATTGTTCAGTGTTTGTTTTTTTTTAAAACACAGGTGACCTTTTGGGGGTCAGTTCTTAGAGTATATTTTCCTAGGATTTGATTTGAAAATTAAATTGGGGTTTGGTTTTGTGGTGTCTAAGAAAACGGGGGGTTTGGGTTTTAAAAATCCTGGTTGGTGGAGATAATTTAACTTTTGGGTTGAAATTTACATTTTTGGGGGAAACAATATTTATTTTTGTGGACTGTTAGATGCCCGGGACAGAAATGTCACATTTAAAAAAATTTCCCAAAAAAGGGAAATTTAAAGGGACAGGGCTGTCCAGAGGGGAAATTGGGGGGTTTAAAGAAATGGGGGTTGGGGATTAAAACCACGGAACGTGAGAGAGGTGGAACCCCCGTGAGGCAGAAAAGGGGCTCCGAATAGAATTTTGGAAAAGGGGCAAGAAACCCAACGACTCAGGATTGAATCTGAGAGGATTCAAGAAAATGGCGGGCCCCAATGGAATCTGAAAAGACTCGGAATTTAGTTGAGGGGGAGTCAGAAAGAAAAAAAGTTGGAAAAGGGGGGTGAGGTTAAGAGAATGGAACTTAGGCTCAGAGAGGAGGGGAATAACCCCGATTCCAACACCTGATATTGATGGTGCATAATTTACAGTAGCTCAGCTTTAAGCGATGAACTTTTCCCATGGCCCCTTTCGACCCCAAGGGGAAAATATTGAAAAAGTACCTAACCGATTTTGGGAAAAGGGGTTTTGTAAAAACTTGGGAAAAAAGGGAAAATTACAAGCGAAGTTGGCTCAAGGGTTTTAGGGGGGAGGATTTGAGATTTTCAAAGGAGCCCCCCGGATGAGACCCCCTTAGATGCCCTTGTGTCAGGCTTTAAATGAAAAGTTCGAAAATTAATTTCTTGGGGCCCTCAGACAGAAGTCAGAAAAGAGAGGAAAGTGGGCAGGGGGAGAAAATATCCCCAGTTTTCCCGTCGCCTTCGGGGTATTGACCCGGGGGAGGGAAATGTCTGGGGTACTCCTTTCCCTTTTGAAGATTTAAAAGGAGATGATTTTTAAAAAGAACAACCCGGGAGGGGCATTACCTCCCTATGAAAAAAATTTTTCCGACGGAGAATGGTGCTGGGCAGACTGGTGAGATTTTTGGGTTAGCTGAGAGGGGATGAGATGGCACATAAAAAAGTGGATAGGTGGGAAAAACCCCAAGGCCCAGGGCCAAGGGAAAAAATAATAGTAATTTGGCATTTAAAACCCCCCAAATGGGAAACCCCTAAAAAGGGGTTCCCTCCCAAGCACCAAAACCCCCGAAAACCCCCCCAAAAAATTCCCGGGAAAAAAAAATATAGACAACCCTTTTAAAGGCCCTAAAAAAAACCTTTTCTGCCATATTTAAAAAAAAATAAACCCAGGGCTAAGGAAATGTAAATTTCCCAAAAAGGCAGGGAATTTACAAGTTTTCAGCTTTGTTGCTACTGAAGTACCTTCTACCCAGGAAACCCCAATTTTACAAAAGGTTTCCCAAAAGGGCCCCCTGTGGTAGAGAGGGGTTTGGGGAAAGGGAAAATTCTCTAAATTTCTGTTTTTTTTTAAAAGGGTTTGCCCTTTGGCTGTTTTGGTGGGCCAGGGGTTGGAAAAACCTGATCAGTATAAATGGCAGGATTCATAGAGTCCAATGTGCCACATTGGAGCAAACCTTTAAAAAAATTTCCCTATTGTAAGATTAAGGTCCGTTTAAAAGTATGTTCGGGGGTAATTGAGGCTGCAGTTGGGTCGAAAAAACTGTACCTTTTATTAATTCTTGGGGTACTTAAGTTTTTTAAACAGAGCCCAAGAAACCTTCAGGGGGCATCTTGCGCGGTGACCACCCGGGGGGCCCCAACATTAAAAAAGGGTTTAGAGGGGGTTCTCCTCATGAAATCCTCTTTCCCCGAGGGAAAATTAAAGGGGCCCAAAAAATAGTGGGCCCCAACCCCCTTTAAAGGGAGGGTTTTTAAAAAATTAACGCCCAAATTTACAATCCCCCTTTGAAGAAAAAAATTTTTAAGAAAGGGAAGGTTTGCTTTACAGATGGGGAAGGCAAATATACCGAGAAAAATCAAAAAATTGTATTAACCCCAAAAAAAATAGAAGCAGATTCTCCAGATTGGGGGCACACTATAGCCCTATAGTGCCATATGGGGGAAACATGCAAACGGGGGCCCAAAAAGGGATTTCCTGTCATTACTTTTGGCCAGGTTTTTTTTTGTCAGCAGATATCAGCGTTATGTCAAAAAACCTGTCCGGGGGGCCAGAAGGGGAGCTCCCCAAAAGGGAAGGGGGGAAACCCGGTCGGACTGGGGGGAAACCCCTGTCAACCTTTCCCCACCTTTGAAAGGGGGGGGGGGGCGGTCGAAATTTGGGTTGGGGCCCCCCCTTTTCCCCCCACAAAGAAAAAGGGAAGGTTAAAATATTACCTTGGGGGATGTTGTTTAGGGGATCCCGGGGGTGTTTCACTTCGGGGATTGACAGTAAGAAGGTTTGGGAAAAGGGATTTATGAGCATTTTCCCCGAGGGGGGGATTCCCTTTTCAGATTTGACAGACCAAAGGATCTCAGTTTAAAGGGGAAAATAATGGGAAATAAGTTTTTTAGATAATCAAGTTTCAACACATTTGCACCAGGTTCCCTACGGGCCCCAAAACGAACGGCCAGAATGAAACGGTTCAATGGAATTTGGTATCACTTTTGAGAAGGGTTAACCCCGGAAAAGCCGGAGAGGTTGGGGGCGAGTATCTGTCTGCAGCATATTTGCCTATGAGAAGTTACCCAATGCCTTAAGGGGGTTTTCCCCCGCACCTTTGGGGTTTTGGGAAGGGCCCATTTGGGGCCCTTTGGCCATTCTCAGGAAGAAAAGGACAGACGGGGGGCGATGATTCCTTTAAAACATAAACAGTATGTGCAGGGGAAATAAAAGGGAAAGGTTAAACTAAAGGGGGGCCCGGTTAAAAAGAACGGGGTTCGTGCACGTAAGAGGTACGCTTCAAATTAACCGGAAGAGAAGGAAAAAGAGTCTTGAGGGGTTTGGAAAATAGGGTGCTTTTGCTGCTTCCATCAAAGGGAATTAGAGTTAGCTTGGGAGGCCCCCTTTTACGGTGGGAAGGAAGATACAAGGATCCCTTTTTAAGATTAAAAATTAAGGGAAGTCAATCATTCACATTTAACTCCTCCCGGGAATTTCAAAGAGAAAAGGGAGGTAAGTGGGCACACCCCCCCTTTGACCCCTTTTTGTAGCATGGAAAGGGGGAAGGGGAGAAAACCCCCAAACTGGGGAAAATCCTCTTCACCCCAGGGGAAACCCAATTTTAAAAATGGGAGAGGTTAAAAACCCAACCCCTTTTTCTGTCTCTCAGAAAAAAAGCTATAGAGCAAAATCTTGTCAGAGTATAAAATCTGGGCCGGGGAGTTAAGCCAGGGCAAAAATTTATTTGGAGTAGGGTACGAATTGGTTCCTGTTGGGGCCTTTTTAGTCAAATTTCCCCGTGGGAAGTCCTTTTTTTTAAAAGGGAATGGAGTAAACCTCCAGGGGCCATCAGGAGGACCGAAGGGGGAAAAATTTTCAAAAACAACCCGGGTTCCTTCCTGTGTTTTTGGAAAACAAAAAGTGAGAGGGGAGGGGTTATCCCTTCCCAACCCGCGAAGGGGTTTAGGGGCCCGGAGGGGGTTTTATCCCACATTCTCGGGCCCCCTCTATGGACTAATGTGTAGGAGACACCCCCGGTATATTTTTGAAAATGAAGGAGTACCAAGGGTGGTGTGAGGTTTTTCAGCCAAAACCCATCGGGGGTTCGGGTTTGAACCCACATCTTTTCATGTACCTGGCAGGGTCAGTGGACATGGATGGAATCCCTCGGGGTCTTGAGTTCAGGGGAAAAATTACGGATTCTTTTAGATTTCCTTTTTTCAGGGAGATTTTTAGTGGTATAGGTTTCTCTATTTTTAAGAATTTTTCATTTTTTTTATTTTATTTCATCTATCTTTTGAGAGGTTGGTTTGGTAAACCCTTTTATTTAGAGCAGATTTTTTTGAGCCGCCCCCCCTTTTCTGAAATTTACAGACTGAAGGTGGTTTGGGAACTGAAAATTTG
>CAJHNH020006697.1:0-10941 GCA_905116865.2 Candidula unifasciata | reverse complement strand
AAAACTTTGTGATTTAAAACTCCCCCATAAATAGTTTCCCCCCCCCCCCCCCCAAAATTCACCGAAAACCCTTTTTCTCTCATTGAAGATTTGGGGAGGAAAAAAAAACACACTTGAAAAGAAAATGAAAACGGGAAAAAAACCCAAAATTTGGAAAAAAAACCCCAGGAAAACAGCACAGTTAAATTCCACCGCAGATAAAATAACAA
Source organism: Candidula unifasciata (assembly GCA_905116865.2). Taxonomy (NCBI): domain Eukaryota; kingdom Metazoa; phylum Mollusca; class Gastropoda; order Stylommatophora; family Geomitridae; genus Candidula; species Candidula unifasciata. The sequence continues at coordinate 10,732 of CAJHNH020006697.1, read as the reverse complement.
TCAAAATAAAAAAATAAAGAAAATCTATAAAATTTCAGCGAAACCATGCAATGGGAAATTTTAAAATAAATCATAAGTATGAAAAAAGGGTAAAATTTTTAAAAATGGTTTCCCTTTAAAATTTTTTTTTTTTTTTTTTTTTAAATTTTAAGGCAACAGGGCTATGCTGTCACCACACAGAGCGATGGGTTTTATTTTAGTGGGGGGTAAAAAAAAAAAATATTAATACTGCGGATTCGAACCCGGGTTTCTCCCGAACAAACCCGGGTTTTCAAAACCATTCGCCCAAGCAGCCAATTACGGAAAAAACGAAAAGAGAACTCAACATTAGAGATATGTGCCCCTACTACTGAGCCCTGATTAAAACCTTTTTAAAAACGAGAAATGTTTTTTTTGTAGCAGATACTCCAGATTTTAAGAAACGGCACAAAATAAAACGACGTGCAAACACGGTTAATAAAAAACCATACGTCGACGACATATTTGGAGATTACCAAGAGGGCTTCCGAAAGAACAGATCAACAATATATCAGATATTCATCTTACGTCAAATAGCAAAGAAAAATTGGGAATATAGAAAAGATGTATATAATGTTTATGTGGATTTTAGAAAGGCGCATGCTAGTGTTCCTAGAAACAGTTTATGGAATGCTCTGAAGGACTTTGGAATACCAAAGAATTTAATTACGAAGACCAAACTATGTATGGAAGACACTTGTAATATAGTAATATATAAAGGCAGAAAGTCAGACCCTTTTCAAATAACACCTGGTTCAAAGCAAGGTGATGCTCTGTCCCCACTTCTTTTTAACTTGGCCCTGGAGAAAATTATAAGGAAATTTTTCAGGATTCTCGCCGGTGCTACAGAGCCTGTGCACTGTGCTGAGCTTCTTCGGACTCAGACTTGAGTTAGAAGAAGAACGAAGCACTTACTCATAACTCGTTTGTTTTTTATATAACTGGGAGGATGTTTGGATTTTTTTAACAGAAAAATGTATCGTATATAACCAAGTCGATATGTAGGCTAAAAAGATGCTAAGGCTGGTTAAGTAACCTCCTGTGAAGAATATGCAACTAACTTTAGTTAGTTACCCTGTTCCACGGAAAAAAAAAAAAGACATAGCTTAAAATAAACACAGGCTTATGTTTTTTGCTTGTTTTTGTTGTCCTATCCCAAATTTAGGCCCTAGTTAAAATCATCGGCTAGAATGATTTTTTCATATGTCCGTTAAAATATCAAAGGGAACTGGAATTTAGACCAAGAAATGCAAAAATGAATAAAAAATAAAAACTATTTTTGAAAAAAAGATTTCAATAAATAACTAATGTATAAAAAATTATAGTTAGGCATTCGTCATGTGGGCGGCTTTAGGTAGGTAGGTGTACCCCACCAGGAAATCTCACAAGCGATAAACACCCAGTGACACAAAGTGCCACCATGCGGATGAGGATCACCCGTGAAGAGGTCCAAGAAACCCCTTTCAGTCGGTAAAGCCATATCTATGGCTAGGTCATATTTATGGCCCGGGTATATTCAGGGCTCCCGGCAGAAGGGAGGGTGGGGCTTCAAAAAAAAAAAAAATTGCCTCCTACATGGGGAGGACTGATTGCTGAAACATCACAGGCTGCTTTAGACAAAAGGTAGACGCCTATTTATAAGTATTGCAAAACTATATTGTGGACGTCTTTTAGGTTAAGGAAGATACAAATATTTTTTACATTGTTTTACCTGTGTGAAATAAATTTCAATATATGAACAATAAGGTATCTCTTGTGGGGTGTGGAGGGGAAAAAGGAGGGGGGGGGGGCTAAGGTGTCTGAGCTGTAAATACAAGACAGCACACCATGGGTGCAGTGATCGATATCACTACTCTGACAGCCTTTACTGCTCTGACAATCTCAGAGTACCGATTTTAAGGGGTTTAATCACAGGGAAGCCCTGATCGATTAAAAACTAAATGCCGACCTCTAAGGTATTCGATCACACGAACACACGATAGCCAGGCTTGGCTGCCAGTAACTGAGTTACCTTGGCATCCAGTGTGGATATAGCAGACTGAAAATACAACATAGTATAATCTTATCTGGGCTAGAGAAAGCATGCAGCAGTCCGTTCTCTGCTCGCCGACACAAGTTTTTCATGTCTGTTTGTTTTCGTTTTTCCATTTCAAATGTGCCGTTGTTCTAGTTTCCTTCATACTCTGAAGTGTGTCTTATTGGTTAACAGATCGATTTATTCTTTATTCATTCTTCTTCTTCTTCTTCTTTTTCTTCTTCTTCTTCTTCTTCTTCTTCTTCTTCTTCTTCTTCTTCTTCTTCTTCTTCTTCTTCTTCTTCTTCTTCTTCTTCTTCTTCTTCTTCTTCTTCTTCTTCTGCTTCATTTTCTGCTTCTTCTTCTTCTTCTTCTTCTTCTTCTTCTTCTTCTTCTTCTTCTTCTTCTTCTTCTTCTTCTTCTTCTTCTTCTTCTTCTTCTTCTTCTTCTTCTTCTTCTTCTCTTCTGCTTCCTTTCTGCTTCTTCGTCGTCGTCTTCTACTTCTTCATCTTCTTCTTCTTCTTCTTCTTCTACTTCTTCATCTTCTTCTTCTTCTTCTTCTTCTTCTTCTTCTTCTTCTTCTTCTGCTTCCTTTTCTGCTTCTTCGTCGTCGTCTTCTACTTCTTCATCTTCTTCTTCTTCTTCTTCTTCTACTTCTTCATCTTCTTCTTCTTCTTCTTCTTCTTCTTCTTCTTCTTCTTCTTCTTCTTCTTCTTCTTCTTCTGCTTCCTTTTCTGCTGCTGCTGCTTCTTCTTCTTCTTCTTCTGCTTCCTTTTCTGCTGCTTCTTCTTCTTCTTCTTCTTCTTCTTCTTCTTCTTCTTCTTCTTCTTCTTCTTCTTCTTCTTCTTCTTCTTCTTCTTCTTCTGCTTCCTTTTCTGCTTCTTCGTCGTCGTCTTCTACTTCTTCATCTTCTTCTTCTTCTTCTTCTTCTTCTTCTTCTTCTTCTTCTTCTTCTTCTTCTTCTTTCTTCTTCTTCTTCTTCTTTCTTCTTCTTCTCTTTCTTCTTCTTCTTCTTCTTTACTTCTTCTTCTTCTTCTGCTTCCTTTTCTGCTGCTGCTGCTTCTTCTTCTTCTTCTTCTGCTTCCTTTTCTGCTGCTTCCTTCTTCTTCTTCTTCTTCTTCTTCTTCTTCTTCTTCTTTCTTCTTTTCTTCTTCTTCTTCTTCTCTTCTTCTTCTTCTTCTTCTTCTGCTTCCTTTTCTGCTTCTTCGTCGTCGTCTTCTACTTCTTCATCTTCTTCTTCTTCTTCTTCTTCTTCTTCTTCTTCTTCTTCTTCTTCTTCTTCTTCTTCTTCTTCTTCTTCTTCTTCTTCTTCTTCTTCTACTTCTTCTTCTTCTTCTTCTTCTTCTTCTTCTTCTTCTTCTTTTTCCTCTTCCTCTTCTTCTTCATCTTCTTCTTCTTCTTCTTCTTCTTCTTCTTCTTCTTCTTCTTCTTCTTCTTCTTCTTCTTCTTCTTCTTCTTTTTCTTCTTGTTTCTTCTACCTCTTCTCCTTCTTCTTCGTCACGTAATTTTTATTTATTATCATCTTTTTCATATTATCTTATTTAGTTTGCCGCTTTTGTGGTACTTGTCATTATATTCACGAGTCACAACAGATTGTAAACCAAGCAGGCTTTTTTCATGTTTCAATTAAACTGTGCTGTAGCATGTGCTGACTCAGCTGAAGTATGGCAGCAGGCAGGGCCACATTAGGACTTTATGATGCCCTGAACACTGAATAGATCTTCCTCCCCCCCCCCCCCCAACCCCTCCCAGCCCCCCCCCCCCTTTCCAAGAACGGTTGTAGCAGCATTATGGATCCATGGGCAAACCAATATACTAGGGCGTCTACTACTTTCTCACAGGAATGACATGTAAATGGTCAGTCACTTGACATACACATATCAGCATGAGGTCCTTATGCTGCTTGGACGCCCGGGCAAGTGCCCAGCGGTACCGCCCGTTAAAGCGGCACTAGCGTTCCTATATATTTGTGTCATTAAAAAATAAACAAAATAAAATGGTATTTCTCGAAATTAAACAAAAGTTACGGTAAGATGGAAAAAAAAGTCTACTTATTCATACTTCTATTTATTTAGATTTGAAAAGCTTTCTGCTCCCTTTTTTATTTTTATTTTAGTGTCTTTGATCAGACACTTAAACCTAGTGTAACACATCTGAATCTACACTTAACATACTTAAGGCATCCAGTGTCACTTGTTGTTCTAATGGGAGTTTTTAAATATTCTTCAACTTACAAAATAAATGCTCAGCTTCAACAATATTGAAAATGTATGTTTGCTTCCTATCTCTGTGATGCACTAAACTCTTGCTTGGTGTACTTAATGGTTAATCTGCGCTAGTGGTGGGCATGGTTCCACGTGTTTTGAGCCACTTGATGTAAAGCGGTAGGTCATGGGTTCGTTTCACGGCTGCGTCGTTCAGTTCAAGAATGCAATTTTCATGGAGATCCCCCTGGATTGTCGCTGAGATACGGGGTTCGTGCTCTGTGTGATGTTCTCGCTAGGCGACTAGCCGTTCTGCTGATGGAGAACGAGATATATGGGATAAACCCCAGTTCAATGAAGTCGATCCTCTCGACTTAAAATTTTTGAACTTTTAACAAAGTACGAAAAAGATATATACATAATTTGACACACATTCCTTACTAGTGTTTAAAACAAAATTAATTAAACACATACCTTAATAAGAATCCCTCTTTGCTCAAACTCCTGCAAGTTGCAAATATCCAAGAGCCGAAACACAAGCCAGCAGACACTCACAGGTGTAGTTATCCAGGTTCTATAATCCCAAAGTCTAGTTACTGAAGTTTCACATCATACAAGCTGAGCTGGGTGCCAAACAGAACCAGGAGAACAACGATAGACGAATCTTTTGTCTGGGGCTGCAAGTTGCACTAGATGGCATTTCCTCTAGCTAGCGATGTGAAGTTTAGGTAAATAATTAAGCAGTCCCAATGGAGTGTTTTCAACAGTTGTAATAATTAGAAGCCACGTCGGAGTCAAGAGTTCATTTCTTGGACTAACAACGAGGCAAAAAATCGTATTAAACGACCTGCACTAAAGTTTATGATAAAAAAAAAAAAACAGTGATTACGCTGTGTTATTTTTTAAAAAGTCTACGTACGACGTGGTCCTATGAGACTGTTGATTTTCATGTGTTCTGTATTGAAGCTGTTACTATGTTCAGCGTGGCTTGTATCTGTCTTTGTAACACGTTGTGGTCTCTAGAGAAGCAGCCTCGGTTTCAAACGCGGTTGCCTTCCGTGAAGATTGTTACACACGAGCTGGCCTACGGCGGTGTAAAACACAGTGGCTTACACTGAAATTTCTGTTACCTGCATGGTGGCCTGAGTACATTATTTTATATGTGTGGTTGTATATGGTTAAATTCTCTGTTACATAGGTCGTGGCCCACAAGGAAGTCTCTGTTACATATGTGGCAACCTGTAGCGAAGTCTGTTACATGCGTGGTGGCATGTAATCAAGTTTGTTACATGCGTGATGACATGTGGTGAAGTTTATTACACACGTGGTGACATGTAGTAAAGTCTCTTATATATGTGATGGCCCAGAGTAAAGTATTTGTTACATACGTTGTGGTATATCTTGAAATCTGTTACAAACGTTATGGTTTATAGTAAAATTTCAGTTCCAAACATATGGGTATATGATTACCTTCGCGGGGTAACATGCATTTAATCATCTGTTACATTTACATACACACGTCGGTCATGTGTGCGGTGACCTGCATTGAATTCTTTGTCACATAATGAGAAGTCTTCATTTGCGGGCCCAGTCTTGTCCATTCAGAACATCACCGACAGCACTCTAGGACATAAATAAATACATGACAATATGGTCCTGGTCTGTCAACGACGGTCACATAGTCTGAAGCTGCAGTTGTGGCTTTGTTAGGAGACTCGGATAAGTATATGATGATCTCTTCTGGAGCTGAATCTCTAATGCTTAAAACTTGATTTTAAAAACTCGAGCGATTTTATGATGAGAAAATTCATTTACATATTGATGAGATTTTATTTTGAAAGTTACATGTAGTGATCTTATTTTGAAAAGATCCGGTTACAGAAGGGTTCGTCTTGTGTTTGCAAGGCTCCGTTACAAATGATGATCTTGTTATGGACAAGACGGTTGTATATGCGTTGGTCTTGTATTTCGAAGGCTCTGTTAATAGCAATGATTTTGTTGTTACAAGACTATCTTACACAAGCGTTGGTCTTGTGTTTTAAAGGCTTCGTTACAAGTGATGATCTTGGTTTGACAAGACTATGTTACAGAAGCGTTGGTCTTGTGTTTTTAAGGCTCTGTTAAAAGAGATCATCTTGGTTTGACCAGATTCAGTTACATATGCAATGGTTTTGTGTTCTGGAAACCCAGTCACAAAGACCTTTGTCGTGGTTATTGGTGATCTGTGTTGAGAAGACTTGGTTATACTAGTGCTGATATTAGGTCTAAAGCAGACATGTGATACTATGTATAGATATTTTTACTGCCTGTATTATATCTTCCTCTTTGTATGCAACGATCTTTCAATGCAGTCAAAGATACGTAATCTATAAAATGTGTCAGGATAGGTCAGCCAAGCTGTTTTACAAGTGGTCACTTAATGTTCGCTTATTGTTACCGTTTTTCTTCCAGAAATCTCTTATGCTACTTCAATTCTTAAAACTTGTGACTGAAATAAAAGCATTCCTACATTTTGAAAATGAAGTTTCCTGGAGTTCACACCTAGTGAAGATGAAAAGATGAAACATTGAAAAATCAAGTTAAAAAAAAAAAAAACATGCATTTTTCTTCTTTCTTCTGTCTGCTTCCGTTTCGTAGTCTCGGTAAACTTCTTCTATTTCTCTTTCTGCTTCTTTGCCCAGCACTTCACTGATAATGAGATAACTAAAATCAATAGGGGTCCACACAGAAAAAGAAATAACAGTAGACTAAAACAGCGCTTCTCAAACTGAGTGCCGCGGCCGTGAATACGCCAGGGGTGTGGCGGCAATAATCAAGAATGTTTCAACATCTGCTTAAGTGAAGAACGAAGACAGCGGTTTAAAACAGAAATACCATGAAGGAAGCCAAGAAGAGTTCTGGATGCAGGTGTATTCAGAAGACAATGCTATTGGCAAGGCTTTAGTGCGTTTTCAGCGTACGTTTACATAAAAAAAAAAACAGATACAGAAGCAAACTTTCTGGGTCATGTGGTTTGAGGGTTAAATTAACTAAACTTAGCATATGCACAAAGGAAATGATGAAACATTCCAAACAATTTTATTCATCGCATTAAAGACAACTGAACATAACATGTTCATCTCTGCGTGTGTGTGTGTGTGTGTGTGTGTGTTGCTTTTCCTAAGTATTCTAACCGCTTTAAAGGTAGGTATGCCTCGAAAAGTTTGCCTAACAAGGGTGCAGAGTCCAAAAAAAGTCTGAGAACCGCCGGACTAAACAATACACAGAAAACTAGACATTAAAAATGCAGAATGAGACGGTAAAGATAGAACAACGACAGACACAAGAAGGTCCAGTTCTATTCTCAGTTGAAGGATACAGGCAGAGGCAGCTGGATTTATAAAAAGACAAAGCTTGATGAAATTAGATGGCTTTCGGATTCCCAAACTATTTTGCCTTCTATGACATGTCATATCTATAAAGGTAGGATGTTAAGAGTCTCTAATTCTTATTGCCAGCCTATTCGTGGTGCATTGAAACAGTTTTTACTGTCCCACCTTTTAATGTTGTCCACCGTAGTGTAAGGTTGTGTCTCGTTTGTGGGCTCAGATTTCTGATTGATAATAATTCAATTCTTATAGGTTGTTTCTTTCTTCTTCTTCTTTTTCTTCTTCTTCTTCTTCTTCTTCTTCTTCTTCTTCTTCTTCTTCTTCTTCTTCTTCTTCTTCTTCTTCTTCCACTTCTTCTTCTTCTTCTCCTTCTTCTTCTTTGTTTTTCTTCTTCTTCTTCTTCTTCTTCTTCTTCTTCTTCTTCTTCTTCTTCTTCTTCTTCTTCTTCTTCTTCTTCTTCTTCTTCTTCTTCTTCTTCTTCTTCTTCTTCTTCTTCTTCCACTTCTTCTTCTTCTTCTCCTTCTTCTTTTTATTTTTCTTCTTCTTCTTCTTCTTCTTCTTCTTCTTCTTCTTCTTCTTCTTCTTCTTCTTCTTCTTCTTCTTCTTCTTCTTCTTCTTTTTCTTCTTCTCATACTGCATCGGTAACACTTGGTCTCTACAATATTAAACTTCACCCCTGGCCTTTATTTATCATAAGCTGTGGTTACAATGCCCACCCCCGCCCCCCTCTCCTTAAACCAATCATAGCAAAATAGAACAGTGACGACTGGAAAGTAAATTGCCAGTGATGTTGATAATGCTGATAACAATAATGAAACTACAATTTAAAAAAAAACATGCTTTAAAGAAAAAATTAATGAGTAAATATTTTAAGAGATTTATGCGACCCCTGAGCCAGGATGTAGAGTTAACTTTCATGTGCTACCACGATGCTGCTTAAAAGAAAAGAAAACGTTTGAAAACAATAATCGAAAAAGCAAAGAAGACATATCACCTAAGTGCCACAAGTTAAATAACAAATACAAATAACGGGCAACAAAAGCATCAACGTTTTCCACAGACACGCCCTAAGCTACACTTACCTGAAGCATGCAAAACAGAGAGTAACTTTAGTGAACCCAGATCAACTATGTCAGAGTCAAGCGATAAAGGGTGGGCTTTAGATCCACTCTCATTGTGTAAATACAGCGCCTCTCTCTCCCAATCCTACCTATATAAGCATACTTACATACGGCTGCCCGGAACGATGGGACGAAGTACGCGCCGCGCGAAGAAAAGCCTGCCTGCCCTCACACACCTGACAACGGCCCAGCTAGCCTTCTGCGTTTATTTTCCTTTCTCAGATTAGGAGATGGTTGGAAGTTTTCCATTACCCATCTGTTTTCTGATTTCTGTCCACAACTTTTTTCCCCATTAAGATAATGCACACAGATACAACTACTATGGAGAAATAAATATCTGTTAATGAGGTAATATTGGAGGTTGTTAAAAATCTTGAATATCTTGGGCCACTGATTATAATTAATGGTGACACAATGAAAGAAATTAAAGGACGACTATCAATTGGTCTTTAAAGACTAAAACAACTAAATAAATTATGAAGTGGGACAGACAGAACTATAAACATTAGATGACTAAGAGCATGAATCTTTCCCATGCAACATAAGACTATGAGACCTGGACACTTACTAAACAGGCTGAAGAGTGCATAAATGCCTTTGAATATAAATGTTATTAGACAGTTTCTAAGAATATCATGGGTAAAGAAAAGAACAAATGAATCATACTTTAAGAACTAAATATTGAAGAGGGTTATTATTAAAGACGATAAAACAAAAAAATTGAAATATTTTGGTCGCTTAAAATGTAATTTAAAGGGTTAAGAGAGATCAATAATCTAGATGTATATGCCTGAGAAAAGAGGAAGAGAGAGGCGAAAGAAAAAATTATGTGCAAGATGTAGAAGATAGTCTCCAGATGGGTGTGTCGGACGCGAGATATCTTGCCTGTGATCAAGTAGTTTTCTAGAGGGTTGTTATGGAAGCAAGGTTCTGCAAAGGACATGCTACTGACTGACTTTTTCATTACTGAGCGTGACTTTCTTACTTAATTTCTTACCGGCTGATCGTACTGAGCCACCGCTTTCGGCTGTCAAGTGAACCAAAAGGCAATTAACAATTAATCATTAAGGGTTATAATGCCGAACGTTATACTAACACGTCTGCAGGAAAGTGTGTCTCACATGGCCGCATTTGGATAATCTAAATGCAAATCTACACCTTTTTTCTTGTCTTCTGTCTGTATGTGATCTACAGTGGCTATTTATAGCTTTCATAATCCTTTCATATATCCGGTTATTTCGGGAGGTGTACTTTGCCTACTAGCCGCGAGTTTCCTTCCATTCATGCTGTTCAACTTGCTACTATTGTTGTTTAGCACAACTTTTTCTTTTGTTTAAAACGAAAAAAGTTAGTTGCATATCCTTTACAGTACGGCGCAGAACTAACACCAGCATTTTTCGGCTGTTGTATTTTGTCTAGGCAAATTTACATTAAGTAGTTTGCCATTGATTTGAACGGTCGGCTCTCAATACAGTGTCGAAGCAAACGCAAGGCGAAAAATCACCTGCAGCTGCGATCGTACCCCGTACCCTTGCATTTCTTCTTCTTCTTCTTTCTTCTTTGCGTTTACCAGCTGTAAACTCTGGTGGAAAGTTCTGGTTGTTCATCCACTTCTGGACTGCAGTCCTGTTCCAGAACCTGAGTGTTGCATATGCACCCGTTTGACAGATCTAACACATTTGAGTGTAGACTGTTGGTTTCTTGCCTCTCAGGCAAATGCACTCCGACTTCGAAGGAAGCTCCCAATTAGTCGACTCTTACGACATGCTTTTGGGCAGGCAGTGGGTCTATTCTTGTTTTCCCTATGATAGGGCCCCGGAACCCACGCGGGGGTCTGGCACTTCGAAGCGTGTTTGCAATGCCTAAGCCTCAAACGCCGACCTTCCTCTTGTACATTCTCGTAAAAGGGGGTTAGGACGTTGTGTTCTGGTTGACAGCTAAGCTGAAAATTTTGCCCCTTTTGTCCCAGCACATCTGATTCCAGTAAACTTAGACGCCTTCTATGAC
>CAJHNH020006696.1:0-10942 GCA_905116865.2 Candidula unifasciata | reverse complement strand
TGGACTTAAAGAAACAGGTCAGAAAGGGTTTGAGCCCATGGATTTAGGGCTACTTGGTTAATGGTGTTACCATTAACTGTGCAAGTTAGGATTTTTATGTTTGCCCCTGACAGAATGAAAAAAAATGTCTATCAAGTTACAAAGGATTTGCTTCTGGGTCTCCTGCATGAGAGCCTACTGTGTTACCCACTGCGCCAGCCACTTCCTTTTATTTTATAAAACACATGTAATCATATTTATGTTCTTAATCCTCATTTATTCAGCTTTTTTTTTTTACTCCAGACATGATCTTGGCTCCCAGGTCATCCCAGTCTAAAACGGGTACCGGGTAAACTGCTGGGAAGTAAAGGCAGACAGCTTGATGTTGTCGACATCAGATCAGTCTTTACAGTATTAGTCTAGTACTGTATGCCCGGTTACCGTAAGGCTGCGGAAGAAGGTCCTTTACTTGTACGTTACTAATGGTATTTTATGTTGACAGTATTTATTTCGTTTGGTTCCGTTGCTTTGCTAAAAAAAATGTGTCACGTTCAACCAGTATCCCCGAAGGGGGAGCCTTAGGTTATAATAGTGACTAAGTTATGTACACCTTATAAAATGGCTCAGCACTGCTCGCCACCAAAAAGCCCAAAAAAGGACTCTTGCAATATTAGTGCAGTCAAAGGCGACAGACCCAAATACCGTCCCTACCGGCAACAAAGTCCTCCACTGACCAGGCAATGGGCAATCCAATTGCCGATGTCTATTTTTTTTTCTGCCTTTAATCCCACAGGGTAGCCCGTTCACACCAAGCCCTCTTATTCTTTGCTGATCCCTACATCTTCTTCAATTTCCCTCCTTATAATTAACTCATTGATTGCCAAGGAATGCACCACATGTAATCAGCCATAGCCCCTGTGTTTCAAGCAACACATGTGGTATTATCTTTTACATTAGGTCTGAACAGAGTACTTAAATCTGGCTAGATATTTAATTTAATATAATGCAAATATGTTGCCCTTTTGAAAGTATTTCTCATGCTTTTTTTGTGTGTCATTGTTATTGTTACCATTGAACATCTACTGTGAAATTGTCTGGGACTATAAGAGTTTATGTCTGTTACCATCAGCATGGAAATCTTAGCTGGCTACTGATTGTGAGGACAGAGCACTTATGGCAGGGTTGTTGAGTTAAGTTTACTCAGGCTCCAAAATGTTTAAAATATCGGATTGCCCGAGGCCTGAGCCCCAGCATAAAGAGCTCTCAATACATTACAACTGGTAATGATCCACGGGCCATTTGCCCAGCTGCCAGTTGGAGTAGCTGTGAATTGAGTTGAGTCAAGAATTGACATCACAGAACACAGGGCATTCCCATGTGTGCTCCTTTCTCATCTTCATTAGCCAGCTCAGAGTTCCAGTACTAATGGTACCGGTCATAATTTGGTAATATGTTTGTCTTACCTTTCCCCTGAGTGTAGTGAGCCAGCCAAACCCCCTGGGTGTACCAGCAGCTCTGGTTTATGGTCTCACGTGCCGTTATGTCAGTTCTTAACTCAGTTCATTGTTAATTTCTTTCTCCACTTCTCTTCTCTTTTGTGTCTGTGTTTGTGTCTGTGTGTCTCCATCTCATTCCTTTTACCCTGTAGATGCCAGAGGAAGAATTTCTGAGTTAAGCTGTTAAATGGCTAGCATGACAACAGTGCAGCTACAGACATTTTTTTTTTTCTTGAATGTTTTTTTTTTCTTTCTCTCCTCCTCCTCCTTCTCTTTCTTCTGCATTTGTAGTTAACACATTGTGTTGTGGTTTACAGCTAGGCTTCGATATTTTGGTCTAACACATACGATTTCAACAAAACCTTAATTGTTTGCGTCTTCTGATACGCATGTTAGCGAGCAGTTGGTGTGTCCTTTTCTTCCCCAGAAGTGAGTGCCAAGACCCACAGGGGGACAAGAATCTTTCATAATGCTCATTCAACATTGAAAAAAACTGTATAACTGCCAAAAATAAATTTGTATGCAGAAATGTAATGTTACATATTTTTATACAATAAAATACAAAAATCCAAGAATATTTGTACATTACCTTGTATATTCTTCTGTCTTCGTCCGAAGACGTAAATGTGTTTTGCCTGTGTTCAACATAGCTGCAATATTTGCATTTTCAGCTGACCTATCCGACTTCTGCAGGCATTTGTTGTCTGGATTAGCCTTCGTGGCTTTGTATATCCAACCTCATGTGACAATATCCATATTATCCACAAATTGCTGTCACATCTTGGGAAGTAAAGGCAGCTGGCTTGATGTTGACCATATCACCCATTGAGTGTGTAGCTGTGTTTTCATATATGCTTGATGTTGACCATATCACCCATTGAGTGTTTAGCTGTGTTTTCATATATGCTTGATGTTGACCATATCACCCATTGAGTGTTTAGCTGTGTTTTCATATATGCTTGATGTTGACCATATCACCCATTGAGTGTTTAGCTGTGTTTTCAAATATGCTTGATGTTGACCATATCACCCATTGAGTGTTAAGCTGTGTTTTCATATATGCTTGATGTTGACCATATCACCCATTGAGTGTTTAGCTGTGTTTTCATATATGCTTGATGTTGACCATATCACCCATTGAGTGTTAAGCTGTGTTTTCATATATGCTTGATGTTGACCATATCACCCATTGAGTGTTTAGCTGTGTTTTCATATATGCTTGATGTTGACCATATCACCCATTGAGTGTTTAGCTGTGTTTTCATATATGCTTGATGTTGACCATATCACCCATTGAGTGTTTAGCTGTGTTTTCAAATATGCTTGATGTTGACCATATCACCCATTGAGTGTTTAGCTGTGTTTTCATATATGCTTGATGTTGACCATATCACCCATTGAGTGTTTAGCTGTGTTTTCATATATGCTTGATGTTGACCATATCACCCATTGAGTGTTTAGCTGTGTTTTCATATATGCTTGATGTTGACCATATCACCCATTGAGTGTTTAACTGTGTTTTCAAATATGCTTGATGCCGCAACAGCTGTAGATGAGTCTCCTGTATTTATACTCACTGTTTTACGTCATGTTACAAATGTGAAATATGTTAAGACAATGGCAGCAGGTATATCATTCATGTAGCACATGCATTCGTATGGCAGCAATGGGTATGTTCTTGTGCATGAAAGTATTGCTACAGTCTGGGGTTGTTTTTTTTTTTTTAGCGATATCAGTACTGGCACCTTTTTTAGTCATTATTGTTTCAGTTTTACTATTATAGGCACTTTTTATTGAGTACCCGCACCTTTTTTTTTTCTAGAAAAAAAAGCCCTGGTTACGGTATTAGTAGCTGTTGTTAGGCATCAGAAATAAACGGGGGAACCTTTATGGCCGCAGATAAAATACAAATATACAAGATCTGATTGCTACTCATAGAAAGAAGCGGAGAGAAAAGATGATGGAAATCGAACCTGTTACTTCCAAGTGACAAAGGTGCCTAGCCGCAGAAACAAGTGTACTAACATGCATGACCACTCCATTATGACATATGCAATGCACAGAAATAGACAGAAAGCATCTGAGGCCATTTATATCATCATCATCATGTGTCCTGCCACCTGGTATAGGCGCTCATGCGTCTCCACCGATCACAATTCCTGGCCTGGGACAGCTCTCTTGATATCCCTTTTTGGCATCGATTCAGCCCATCCAGCGTCATCTCTTTTGATCTGCCTCTACCCCTCTTTCCACTGATGTTTCCAGTTGTCACAATGTTCTCCAATGTCTCTCTTCTAATTATGTGGATAAAGTACAGTGTTTGTCTCTTTCTTATTGTTGTATATAGAGATCTACTTTCATTAGCTTCTTTCAAGCAATCGTTGTTAGTTACTCTGGCCATTCAAGGTATACGTAACATTTGTCTCAGAAACCACATCTCTGTTGCTTCCAAATTCTTTGTAATTCGTTCGCTGACATTCCAAGATTCACTGCCATGCAGAACAGGTTCTATGTAACATTTTAGCACCCTTTTTCTGACATTAAATAAGAGCGATTTATTGCATAAGATATTTTTTCATTTTCTGAAATGCAGCTTATTCTGCTTTTAATCTCTGTCACACATTTTCCATCTGATGATATGACTGTTCCTAGATATTTGAATGTCATTGACTTGGTAAAGTCTTTTTCCTTCAATTGAGACATCACAACGTGGAGTTATCTTCTTCTTTGATGTAACCATTACTTCCGTTTTCCTAATATTCAATGAAAGTCATAGATATAAATAACAAATATACAACTGATCAATATTCATAGAAAGAAGTAGAGAGATATCATTGCTTACAATGACACCTTGTTTTTAGAGTTGTCAAGTGGCCATGCCTAAAAATAGGCTTGTTTTTACAGCAAAGCGCCTTTGTCACTTGGAAGTTACAGATTTGATTCTTGACATGGTACCTATAGCTTCGATTTTTTTATGTTTTCTGTTGTGTCTTCTTATCTTTATACTTTTTTTTTTCAATAAGTGCCAGTTAGTTCTTATATTTGTTGGTAGTATTCATCAGCTGCCACCTCCCCAGAAAACAGCTTTGGTGAGATTGCTGAACTTGGAGAGTGTGGTCAGCCTGATTGATACCAATCAATGAGTTAGGATACGCCTAACCTTCCTTCTGAGGAGCGACGGGCCGAACGGTTAGAATGCTGGGCTGTCAAGCCGAACACACTGGTTTGAATCCTCGGTAAGGCTGGAGATTTTTGTCTGTGGGGGTGCAAAATAACATTCTGACCTGCACAGTATGTGGCGACAGCACTAGCCATGCGGCCATAAATCCTTAGGCTCAAATAAACACCACCACCACCCCCCCCCCCCCCCCCCCCAAGGTCGTCTTTATGTTGTTAGTTGAGTTATCAAAATTTCACTCCGGACATGTCAATAGATGCTCAGATCCTCCCCTCAGTATGAACCCCAGTGTCCGCTGGCTAATAGTACCAGTTCTATGTTGATTAACAAGTCCTCTGCTGTTCCTAGTGTGCGTCTCGTTTTTTGCCAAGCTGATCTCAACTCCCAAGTCTGTCATTATGGCGAGTGATGTGGATTAACTGCCCCTAAAGTTCTCCACCATTCCATTTCTCGAAGGACATTAATAATAGCAGAATGATCCATACGTTGACAGTCGATAGTGATAGCGAATCCAGCCAACCTGTCGGCTCTTTTATTTCCTTCGACTCCCGCAAACCTGGAACAGTGGACTTGTGTAATGAATCAAGCCATTGCCTATGCACCATACTTGCATGAACCCTCCGGATCACACTCATTGAATCACTTAGTACACAAGTGAGGGTGTAGTTTTGTGTTTCGACCCACGCGAACGCTTGCGTTACTGCCATTACCTCCGTCGTCATGCTGCTGGTTGTCATGAATAAGTCGTCGTTGGCTTCTTCGACTGTTTTGCCCTCTGAGCTTCATGTTGTATAACTCGTTAATAAAGGCTTCGGCCAAAATTGTAACCCTTCGCATTTTGTGTTTAGTAAAGGCATATGGAAGAATCTCAATGTAGGTTTCACGGGGGATGGGGGGGGGGGGGTTACCCATTGCCACTAATTAGGGGTTCGTCCTCTGAAGTCGGAGTGCATTGGCCCAAGAAGCCAGGAACCAACAGTCTACATACAAGTACGTTAGATCTGTCAAACGCAGTTTTCCCTTGAGAAAAGAAGGTGTCTTCTTCTTCTTCATGGGCTGTAAACTTTGCCAGACAGTTCTGGACGCTAGTCTTCTTCTAGAATTGAAGTGTTGCATGCACATCCGTTTTACAGATCTGGCGTATTTGTTTGCAGACTGTTGGCTTCCTGCCTTTCAGACAGATGCACTCCGACTTCGAAGGAACCAACAAGACGAAATGGTGACTTTGCAATAGGTGCTGTGAGATTTTGGGGTACATGTTGTTGCTGCGGTGGCAGATTAAGCCGCCTACTTTCAATAACAGAGGGACAAGCTTACGATTGGTTTAACGGACAAATGTAAGACTTTGGCAATTGACAGAGAGACATTGGCAGACATTTATTCGTCACTTTGGCTTTATAGGTAAGAGTCTAATAATCGTTCGACAAGGTGTCTAATAAAATGTGCCGGTACCCACCATAACGTGTCTATTACAGCAGCGATAAAAAAAAATGTGGCGTACTGTCACAGAAAAAAAAGCCCAGATAAAATGGTTTTGCACTCAGGATTCAAGTTCTGGAACAAGACCGAAGTCCACAACGGGCCGAACAACCAGAACTTTCCGTCGGAGTTTACAGCCGGTGAATGCTAAGTAGATGCGGAATAAAATACGACCCGGTGCGTCAAAACGAATGACATATATTGAGAAATACTGGCCCTGGAATTTCTTCGACATTCTAAATTAGTTTAATCACCGTGTACCAAATATAGAACACAAGTTCACTAAAGTGACGATAACGCAAAATTCTGCCTTGACTCAGAAATGAATCAAGACGCCAGCCCAGGTGATGACTCATGTGGTCTTCCACGCACCCGCTGCATGTCTCGATAGGGGCTGTATGAGGTCTCCTCCAACAAAGTATGTGACCTCGAAGAACATAGTCACGGCTAGCTGCTCGGAGCTGCACTGACCGATTTTCACGTCATTTAACTCTTTTCGGTAAAAGTAAAGTACCCTTTTTCACGCCATTAAGTGTATTATGCGGAGTGGAAAGACTTAAATTTACCCACCAATCAGCACTTTGTGTGTGGTTTGTTCAGCATCACGCCACCGCCTTTACTTCCCATGACTTTCCCTGGTACTAATTTAAGGCTGGTTGACCTGGAAGCCAAGACCATTTTTTAAGTCTCGTTCCGTTAGGATTCGAGCCCACATCCTTCGAATCCGCAGGCGAGTGTCTAGCCGCTACACCAAGGCGGTCCCCTTAATTCTTTCAATACCGGACATATAGAACTTAACTCATTCCTCTTCTTCCTCTTCTTCTTCTTCTTCTTCTTCTTCTTCTTCTTCTTCTTCTTCTTCTTCTTCTTCTTCTTCTTCATCTTCTTCTTCTTACTTCTTCTCTTCCTCCTCCTTCTTCTTCTTCTTCTTCTTCTTCTTTTTCTTCTTCTTCTTCTTCTTCTTCTTCTTCTTCTTCTTCTTCTTCTTCTCCTCCCCCTCCTCCGACTTCTTCTTTTTCTTCTTCTTCTCCGTCTTATCCTCCTCTTCCTTCTTATTCTCCCTCTCCCTTTTCTTCTTCTCCTCCTCCTCCTTCTTCTTCTTCTTCTTCGTCTTTTTCTTCCTCTTCTTCTTCTTCGTGTTCACGGGCTGTAAACCCCAGCGGTAAATCTGACTTTTCGTCCAGTTCTGGACTTTAGTATTGTTTCAGAACCTGACTTCTGCGTGCACATTTGTTTTACAGATCTTGCTTATTTGTATACATACTGTTGGTCCCTCGCTTGGCAGGCAGATGCATTCCGACTTTGAAAGAAACGCCCCTAATCAGGCAATTTTTACCACATTGTGTCACTTGTGTCCAGACATAAAATGTATTCATTGTCTGAGTTTTGGATATTACTCGTAAAAGAATATCAGTCTCTGAGGTATCGATTTATCAGATTGTTGATCGTTTCTTCGAGTTCATTTTGTGGTAAACAGACTTTCTCAGCCATGTTAATAATAAAAATCAACCAGAGAAATCGAATGGATGTCGTTGCGCTACTTAGTCTATCAGAAACAGCACTCTAGCCACGTTTATGTTATTTTTCCAACCTTATAAGCAGCATCAGTACCGCATTAGCAGCAAATTGTAATTTTGTGACATAGAAGTTAACAATAAATTGCCATCTACATATGTTTTATGTTTCTGTGTTTCGTTAGATGCCAGGTAGGCAGCGAGATTGAGAAATCCTAGTCTAGTGAGAATTCGAACACAGTCCAGCGAGCCGGCAGATAAGCGTTCTGCCTTTACGCCACCTAGCGCAAGGACATCTTTAACAGTAATGTCAAACCTAGTTTTATAAATACCCTAACCGCCGTTTGAACTTTGAATCACTATCATGAAGGGCCATACTGGTACATAAGTACGATAGCCCGGCCCAGACAAGGGTTACATTTCGGTCAAAGTCACTAAACGAATATGGATCTGTCTATCACTCGGCACGTACAAGCACGAGGTCCTATTTTTCTTCATGTTCTCCTTGTTCTTGTTCTTGTTCTTGTTCTTTTTCGCGTTCACCAGCTGTAAACTCTGGCGGAAAGTTCTGGTTGTTCGTCCACTTTTAGACTGCAGTCCTGTTTCAAAACCTGACTGTTGCGTCTGCATCCGTTTTACAGATCTGATTCATTTGTATGCAGACTGCTGGTTCCTTGCCTCTTAGGCAGATGCACCCTGACTTCGAAGGAAGCTCTAAATTAGTCGACTCTTCGACATGCTTTTAGGTAGGCAGTGGGTCTATTCTTTTTCCCCCTATAATAGGGCCCCGAAACCCACACGGGGAGGTCGCATTTTTAACTGTACAGTATTTGATAAGTTGTCTATACAGAGGGGTCTTCTTGATACAATATGGTATGTTGGTCAAACTGCTATCGTAGATGTGATAACCGACTTTCTGGTGTAAATTATCTTGTTTCCTAGCTTCTCCTCATAGGGTACCCGGGCCCTATTGTGGGTCACAAAGAATGCACTGACCCACTGTTCCCTATCAAGAATGCGACCCCCTTTAAACATGTATAGGCATTCTCTAATGGTCGGCGTCTGTGGCGTTGCGAACGTGCTTCATATTGCCGGGGTACCGGGTTCGATTCTATCAGCGAGCCATGCGTCTTGCGTTGGTTTCGACAGTGGTATCTAGAAGCCGACCGTAAAGAAAGCAATGGCAAACTACTGGACGTAAACTTGCCTAGAAAAACCACAACAGGCACAAAATACTGGGTTAAGTTCTGCAATGCCCTGTAAAGGATACTTAACTTTAACTTTAATAATAGATGAATATACATTTCATGGTATTACAAGTATAGAATTATATTTATGAATTAGGAATCGACATCACAGCACTTGAGACACCCCCCCCCCCTCTTTTCCATAAGCGCTCTATCCTCATCCTCAGCAGCAAGCGAAGAGTTCCAGTTCCGATGGTACCAGTAACTGTCCGATTGTATATCCGTCTCGTCCTTTCACTGAGTGTTGAGCGTCGGCCAGATGCTCTTGTAACTCCTCGCAGTGCCATGCTCCTCAGACTGTAATGATCTATATGTGCCTCCGAACTGTTCAATCGCTCCCAAAGGGCCCTCACAACATCCAGCTTGTCATTCATCAGCTCACCACCAAGCGGTGCAGAAACGCCATTCTATCTGCCTGCTCATTTCCCAACACATCGACATTACCTGGAGAAAATATCCAAAGGGTGCTAACTACTTGGGACCTCTGTCGGTTAGAATAAATACATAAGTATATCATACTTGGAATAATACTGAATGTATAAATAACTACGATTAAAGAAACTTACTATACATGGTTGAAATCGCACAAGGATTACTCCCTCCCAAAATAGACGCACATTTTTGGGAGGTTATTTTTAAGCACCACACCGGCTGTTGTCGGTGGCCCTAATACAACCTAACGGTTAAACGGGGCTTTCTGTGAATTACACAAGGGGATTCTCATCCGAAGGTTAGTATTTTGTGTCACCGTGTGTTTATCGCTCGCTGTGCGGTCCTTTTGGGGTTGAAGGTCACTCACTCTCCTAAGGCTAAAATTAGCATTTTGGCCTCTTTGCCTTTTTACAAAATTAAGGGAGGGATGAGTGGCGATTTCAAGAGTCCTGATAGGCTTTTCCTATCCATGTATAGGAAATGAGATTATTAAAGTCAATGTAATATTCCAGTGTGAATATATGTGTGTTTTGTTCAGTTTTATTTTCATTTCTTAACAATTTGTTTATTTCACAACGAAAACTAACAACGGAAATGCTGCTAAGAGTGACAAAGAAATGCCATTTTGAAAATTCGTTGTAGATTATTAAGTGAAAACGTGGCTTAATAAATGCATGCCACATTGCCTGATTTCGTAAAATCGGTGGAACAAGAAACGATTCCACCAAACAATAGGGTGAACATTCGTCCCCGACTTTTCGGGGACAGTCCCAGAATCAGATCGTATATCCCAAATTCTATTTTTAAGAGCTTATTATACTCTCCACTGGTTGTGCCCGAAAACCTTCAGGAGAAATGGACACTTTACCCAAGGACCCATTTTTGATTGAACATTATGAACAAAGAGTTTTTCTAATTATAAACCAATGGTCCGTGGTCGCGATATCAGTTTAACAATTTTTGACATTAGTGAAAGCGTACCGACACTTATCTGACAGTTATCCGAAATCGTTTTCAGAGAGAATGCTGACATGCAATGTGCGAAACTAGATACACGATAATGGGGAAATAAGAAAGTGAGGGTGCTTGACTTATTTGTATAGTCTTCTTTAGCTGCGTATGGTAGATTGTTTGTATGCGGTACACAATGGTGCGCAGTACTGGCACCTTTTACATGCTTCATTTTTGTCTGCGGTACTTTGATAGACACTTTAATAGGTTTAAATAATTACGCGAAATATAAATATTTTAAACAAAAATAATACTCTGAGAAATCAATAAACTCTGTACATCCACCTGAGGGTTGAGCAGAATATAGTTGAAACATGAATACTACTACTACTGTTACTACTACTACTGCTGCTACTACTACTATTACTACTACTAGTGCTGCTGCTGCTGCTACTACTACTGCTACTACTACTACTGCTACTACTACTACTATTACTACTACTAGTGCTGCTGCTGCTACTACTACTGCTACTACTACTACTGCTACTACTACTACTATTACTAGTACTACTATTACTACTACTACTACTACTACTACTACTGCTACTACTACCACTACTACTATTACTGCTACTACTACTACTATTACTAGTACTACTTACTACT
>CAJHNH020006695.1:0-10943 GCA_905116865.2 Candidula unifasciata | reverse complement strand
AGACGTCACAATAATGTGGGGTTTAACATTACACAAAATCGGGTTAGACATGTACAAAAATGTGGGTTTAGACATTCCCAAAATATGGGGTTTAGACATTTCACAATTTAAGTGTGGTTTAGACATTACCAAAAAGGGTTGGCTAACAGTCACAAAATTTGTTTTTTTAATTACAATAATGTGTGGTTTAGACATGTAAAAACAAAAATTTGGGAAAAATTTTTAAGTACAAAAGTGTGGTTTGATAACAAAATATAAGTGAAGTATGAACAAAACTGCTTATAATGGCAAAATTATGGGGGGTTTAACTACACTTAAATTGTGTTTTGGGGAAAGACAAAAAACTCGGGGATAGACTGACCAATAAGTTTTGTTTAAGCTTGAGACCACAAAAATGTGGTTTAGACATCGCTCATTATTTTGGGGGTTTAGCCATGCATGCCCCAAAAAAATTGGCTTTGATTGGCAAAATTTAATTTTGTGGGTGGACAATACAGAAATGTGTGGTTTAGACATACTTTGGTATGATTTATAATGATAAAAATGTGTGGGGTTTTGGAATGACAAAAAAAAGTGAGATTTTTAGACTGAAAATAATTATGTTTAAATGAAAAAGGGGTGGTTTGAACTAATAGTGTTTAAGTAAAAACCAATGGGGGTGTTTAGAATGCATTAGTGTGGTTTGACAAAAACAAAATTTCTGGCTTAAATTTCTACACTAATGTGTCTTTTTGCAAGAAGAAAAAAATGAGGGTTTTTACTGGGACAAAAAAAGTGTTTAGACATAGACAAAAAAGTAAGTTTTTACATGGCCAAAATGTGTGTTTGACATAAAGGAGAATGGCCTGCGAGGGTTAAGGGGGTTCGTTTCTTTTAAAAGGGTTTTAAGGCATGAGTAGGCGTAGGCTCAGGGTTTGACAAAATTTCTCCCACAAATTGTCATGTATGTGAAAATGTGAAAAAATATATGTTTTTTTTTGGGGCTACAGAAAAAAACCCCTCCACTGTTTGTAAAACAGAACAAGTTTGGGGGTACCCAGCCCCTAAAGGGGTTTAAATTCTTTAAACCTTCCCGTGGGTCAAAGTAAATTCCCAAATGTTGGGGTTTGTCTACTGAGACTTTTCTTTTTTTGTACATTTAAAACCCTTTTTTTCCCTCCTGAAGTATCTGTCCACGTTGTAAAGGGATTTTGGCCCCAAAAAAATGGGTTGGGGGAGGGGAAAATTTTTTTTAAACCTTTTTTTCACCTTTTAATAAAAAAACCCAAGGTTTTTTTTCCCCCGCCCCTATCTGGGTTTCTGAGAGATTTTAGGGGGAAATTCAAAAGGGATTTCCCCCGGGAAAAGTCCCCCGAATAGGGGGGTTGGGGTTTTGGCTTAGTTTTAAATGTTATTGGTTTTTCATTTTAAAAGTAACCTTACAACATTAAAACTGTCGGGAATTTTTTTTTTCCCTGCATTTTTAATATTGCTTTGTAACCCTTCCTAACCTTTAAACCCAAACCCGATTATGCATATTTGGGAAGTCCCCTCGCTCCTTTTGGGGGCCTTCCCCCTTTTAAAAACGCCAAAATTTTCCTTCACAGAAACGCTCCAAAATATCCAAAATTAGCACCCTAAATCCAAGGTCTCCCCCAAAAGAAACGTCTTTTCCCAAGCTGTTTTTTTTACGGTTGCAAAGTGAATTACAAAATACAGGTAAATTTTAAAATAAGAAAACTTCCCTATTTTTTCGGGCGAAAATAAAACTAACCCTCCCCCTTAACCCCCCTTTAAATAAAGGACCTTTTGGGGAAGGGCCCAAAGGGAATTCCCTGTAAAAATTCTCGCAGCCCCAGAGGGGAAAAAAACTAAAAAGGTACCGACGGCCCAAAAAAAAATCTTTTGTCTTTATACCGGGTTATTGTTTATTTTTTGCTGCCTGTACAATCCCACACCCATTTATATGTTATGCTTCTCATCACGTGAAGTGTCCTTTTTTAATGTCTATGTGGACGGGTTTGCCCACCGCCACCCTTCCCCCCTAAAAATTCTGTGTTAGTCCCCCGGGGGGAATTTTGTTGACTTGCTATCATTTCTACTTTTCCCCCCCATATTTCTAGAACTTTTCCCGTTTCTCTGAAACAAAATGCCTTGTATTTTTTATCACTAACTGTTCGATTTTTGGGGTTTGCCCCCCCCCTTTTTTTTTTTCTATTTTGGCGAAATTTCTTCACCAGCACAAAAAATTTAAACATAAAAAATTTTTCCCTACAAAGAGCCGGATTGAAACTAAACTCACAGAACATTTTTGGGAAGGGGGTAAAAAACAGGCTGCTTCGTGCAGAGTGGTAAGCATCACTTAAAGGGGCCCCCCGGGGGTTTGCTTTCCCTTTGGTAATTTCTCCGGGTCATGGGGTGTTTTGGGAATAAGCAGCCAATAGACTGGCTTTTTCCCTGCCCCCTTTTTGGGGGTGAAATAATGTATGTATTTTTATTTTTGTCGGGCCCCCTTTGGGGAGCAAGTAAGCATGTGGAGGTGCAGATAGATCATTGCGGTCAAAAGTGGTGGCCCCTGAAAAGGGTTTTTCCCAAGGGGATCGGGCCGACGCTAAACACTCGGGGAAAGGAGAGACGGATATAAAAACAACGGTTACTAGTACCATCAGAATTGGAACTTTCGTTTCTACCGAAAATTGGGATGGATTTAGGGAAATTGTACGAGTGCTGTCGATTTCTAAAAGCGATGCAATAGAGAGGTTTTCTGTTTCATATAAAAAGTCCCCCCCTTTCTATCAAAACCCATAAAGAGAGATGCCGGCGCTCTATTTATATTTGGGGGGGTCTAGACGACTGGGTGCCCTTTGATCCAAAAAACCTGCAGGAGTCCTTTTCGGACTTTTGGTAACATGCGGTGTGCCCACTTTTTTTAAAAACACAACAAAAACCTCTTCACATTCAAAAATCTAAGCTTCCCCCAAAGATGCGGGTCGAACATATATTTTTTTTTTTTTCCTGCAAAGGGAAGTTTTATTGCTGAACTTTCCTGATATCCATATTAAATGGCTCGACTTGGGGATAGGGAAATGAACACCACACTACACACCCCAGACCACCCCCCCCCCCCCCACACACCGGGATAGGGATTTAAAAACCCGACAAATTGCCCAGCAGGTCTCTATCAAGTTAAAATTCACACACGTTTTATCTACTTTTTCTTACGTCCTGTTTTTTTTTTTTTTTACCGCTTCAGGTTCACGAAATAAGGGCCGCTTGTGTTCTTGTGACTGCTTCGAACAGACCATCGTGGTGCTGTGGTTTTCCCGATTTAAATACCCATTTTGTTTTTGGTTATCTCTTTTCTACCCCCTCCTCTTTTTGGGATATGCTTTTAGTATAACATCAGAAGCTTCTCTAAAAGCGGGCAACATTTTATTTTCATTTTGTATGTAATTTAGAACTGGGTTTTGTCCGCTTGATCCCCTATGATGTTATTTATTTTTTTTAAAAATTTTATACTACCGCTGGTATATAATTTTCCCTTCTATCCGAAAATGATATTTAAGTATAATATTTCAGCCTCAGAAATTTTGGAATTACGTAAGGGTACTAAAATAACAAAATGAAATAGTGGGGCGGACCGACCGCCGCCGCCGACCGACCGACCGACCGAAGACAGCAGACCGACAGCAGACAGACGACGACCTGACCGACAGACAACAGACCGTACAGACGACAGAGAGACAGTAGCAGATAGACAGATAGATATGATAGCAGACAGATAGATAGATAGATAGATTAGATAGATAGATATATAGATATATAGATATATAGATAGATAATAGATAGATAGATAAGATAGATAGATAGATATATAGATAGATAGATAGATAGATAGAAGAAGCCTAGATAGCTAGATAGATAGAGCGATAGAATAGATAGATAGATAGATAGATAGATAGATAGATAATACTGATAGCCATAGATAGCATAGATATTTATAGCACCATAGATGATCATTGTTACAGCACACAGCACGATAGATAGACAAATTAGATAGATAGATAGATAGATAGATAGATAGATAGATAGATAGATAGATAGATAGATAGAGATAGATAGATAGATAGATAGATAGATTAGATAGATAGATAGATAGATAGATGATAGATAGATAGATAGATAGATAGATGATAGTTAGATAGATAGATAGATAGATAGATAGATAGATAGATAGATAGATAGATAAGATAGATAGATAGATAGATAGATAGATAGATAGATAGATAGATAGATAGATAGATAGATTAGATAGGATAGATAGATAGATAGGATAGATAGATAGATAGATAGATAGATAAATAGATAGTAGATAGATAGATAGATAGAACAGCTAGACTAGAAACAGATAGGCAGACAGATAGCTAGAAGATAGATAGATAGATAGATAGATAGAATAGATAATTTTAAAAATTTGACAGTTTGGCTGTCTCTGGCAGTGATTTTAAACATGTCGTGTCCCCCCTCCGTCTGTGGACCGTCTTGCCGATTAAAACTTTTTAAGGCGAATCCGCTGTGGAGACATTGTTTTTTTTTAATTATTTTTTTGGGTTTTTAAAAA
Source organism: Candidula unifasciata (assembly GCA_905116865.2). Lineage (NCBI taxonomy): Eukaryota > Metazoa > Mollusca > Gastropoda > Stylommatophora > Geomitridae > Candidula > Candidula unifasciata. Next base: position 6,343 of record CAJHNH020006695.1, on the reverse strand, counting down.
TCCTTTTTTTTTTTTTTTCCCCAAAAATTTTTTTTAATTGTTGTATTGTATTCTAATGTTTTATTCCCAATGTTTATTTTAATTTTTTGTTTTGTAATTTTTTTTTTTTAAAAAATTAATATTGTAAACTATCGAAAATTTATCATTAGGGATGTAATGTAGAATAGTTATGATTCAATGAAATGTTGTAATCTATGTTTCCCGAATTATTTTTCAATGTTATGATCCAAATTTTTTTTAAATGTTTGATGCTAATTTGTGTTGTAATGATATGTTTCTAATGATAATTTTGAAATGTTAGAGGGCTAATGATATTTTGCAATGTTATAAAGGCTAATGTTTTTCCCGTGAAAAGGGATAAATTATGAATATTTTTTGGAAAATTTTATGATTTAAAATTTCTTTTTTGTTTTTGGGCTACCTAGACCCCAAACCCACACTGAACGGGAAACCTCTGTGTCCCCTGGCTAGGGAAAAACCTAAACTGCAAAAAACAGGATTCCTTTGGGTGAACAATCGTAGATTCGATAAACACATCCTTAACTGCAAAAGGCTTTTTACTAGCTTTCTTTGTTTGGCCCCTCAGGGCCCTCGTTTTTACATATGCGGAAATTTTTTTAGCCTAGGGCTTTTTTTGGGGTTTCCCCCTGATAAAAAACATGTTGTAGACTGGGGCTGCTACTCCCCTGGGCCCGGGAAACTACCTAACGATAAAAAAGGACACTGGGTGTCCCATTGACCCAAACACATTAAAAATATAGAAATATGGGGTGTGTGCCGTTATGTTTTTTGTGTGGGGTTTTTGGGAGGGGGCGTTTCACTACTGGCCCACTAATTTTCCCGAAACTGCCTTGTTTTTTAATAGAGGGCCCGAAGGTTTTTTAAACATGACTACCAACGGCCCCCACGGGAAAGGGGTCTAAAAAAAAAGAAACGAAAAGTCCTCCCCTCCACCAAACCCCCCAAATGTTTTCACGAGGGTGGGATCACATGGGAAAAAATCGGAGAAAAACATGGGGGTTTTCTAAAACAGACATGATCACACATAGGGAGACAAAACCCCCAGACATCAAAGACACCAAACCCCACCGGGACTGACTGCTGGGGGCCCAACCACCCCCTTCAACGAGACCTTGTTTGTACAGCACCGTTTTTCTTTCGCATTTTTTTTCTGTTTTTCAAAACTACATTTGTATTGACACAAGGATCCAAAACCTCCCGGGTTCCCCAAGCTGAAACAGTAAACACTTTTTTGTTTTGTCTGATAAAACCATACCCCATTGTAATCGTTTTCCCTTTCACACAATAAGAATAAACTCAGGGGGAAAGGAAAGTACAGGGGGGATCTACAGTCATCATTGAAATTATCCTCTTTGGACACACTTTCGGCCCACGTTTTCCAAAAAAACGTTTTTCGGGGTGGGCCCCCCCTTTTTTTCATAAAGCTCGGGCTGCTTCCCCGCTGCACAGTTTTCCCGGATGGTGTTTTATTTCGGCCAAAACAAGACGACTTATTTGGTTTTCAAAGGGGGGTTACTGTGGATAAAACCGCCACGGCACTAATTAGAACAGTCCCATGCCGGGGACGCCGAGGGGACAACTTACTTTGGGTTTTTCCCGGGACACAGGGTTGGACTTTTTTTAGCATTTGGGCAGGGGGGAACACTGGCAAAAATTCGTACACATGGTTTTAAAAGGGAATGGGGAAACCCCTTTCCGCTAGACCCCGGACCCGCCCCACCGGGGCCCGTCCCCTCCGTTGTTGGGGCTGCGTCCACACCCCACTAGGGGCCCCCTTTGGCTGCCTCTCCCTTTTTTTGAGTGTTCTTTTCCCTTCATTCCCGCGAAAACCCCTATTCCCTTTTAACCAAAATTGTAACCCAAGGGGAAACGAGGCCTCTCGCCCCACTTCAAACGGCAATACCCGTACTGTGAAAGCCTCTTTCTCCTCAAACAGGCTGCTAAATCCTGTTTTTTCTCGAGTTTTATAAAATGATTCTCCTCCATCCGCGACAAAAAACGGGACCGTCAACTAAATCGGGATGATTCCCCTTTTTTTTGGCGCAAAATTTGGAACGATGTCCGGTCGCGGGCCCGGGTTTTTTACGGTCAACTCGGGATCCTTTCCCTTTCCCTGGCGATAAACCGCCAGAAACCACCCTCTCGCAAGTCTAGCCCCGGGATGGAGCGAATGTTTTTTTGGTTGACCTTCCCTTTTTGGGAAACCGCCCCACCTTGGGGAAAACAAAGGGGGGCGCTACTAAACTGGCTCGGGTTTTTTAGCCCTCATTCTAGCCTGGTCGACAACGGCTGCAAACCCCTTTTAGCACCTTGTTTGGCGCCAGGTATAGGGGCCCTTTGGCCTAGAGCTTTCCTGCCCGGGGGCCAGGACGTGCTCAAGAGTTTGCTTTAAATTTGCACAAGGGGCAGTCGGATCGTTGGTCGCAGACCTTTTTAACCATGTTAACCCGGGACGGTAATACATCGTACGCCGAACGAACGAAAAAGCCCCCGGTCGAGCGGGGCATCCGCCAGATCTCCCCCCATGTGAGTATTCTCGACAATGGCTCTCCAGGTTTGCCCCCAAGGGCCCCTGCTGCGACTGTTGGGCTGCTTTTTTAAACCCAAACCTCGTTTTCGTTGCCCCTTTCACCTTTGTATCACCATGTCTCGGCCCCTTTTTTGGCTGAGGCCTTTGACCACCAATTGATTTTCCCGTGCCCTAGGCCTCGGGGTCGGTTTGTGTGAAAACCCTTTACCCCCTTAAATTTTAGTGCGTTCTGAGCAGATTCAATCCATCGAGGCCCCTCCACGGGGTTCCAGTCTTTAGAGCGGCTGGACAGCGGTGACTTTTGGGTCTGAAGCCCTCGCGAAAAAGGCATGGCGACCCTTTTCCCTTTTGCCGATTTTAAACTTTTTTCTTTTTATCGACTTTGAAGGGAAAGAAACCATTTTAAAGGCCGGTTTGAAAATACGGGGCCCCGTCGGTCGACAGGCGGTTCTCCAACCCCACTTTTAAAAGGCGGGGGGTTTTTTTTTTCTCCAGGGCTTAAACTGCATCATCGTCCCCCTCGTAGACTACAGTGGCCATGGGGAGCTTTGGAATAAACCAAAATTGAGACCCCATACCTTGAATTTCCCGACCACCCTGCTCGCTCATCGCGAGCAGGCCTGAAACCATTTGACCATGTTTTTCCCCCGGGACTTCCGCTCTGCCCAATTTTAACTTCGAATCGTAAACGCGCCCGAAAATCTTCCCGTTTCCCCCAAACCCGTAGGGATTTTGTTCCTTCCCACCGAAAAACTGATTGCCAAAACCCTTGCCCTTAGGGGATTGCAGACTCCTCATTTTCTGCGGTTTAAACTGATACCGCTCCATTTGGGGCCCCCAAACCGGGGGGTCCCAACTATTCAGGATCGGCGGGGGAAATCCTCGCTGCCCGTTATAAAAGTCGTTCTCCTAAATGCGCGCAGTGGCGGCAAAAACCCGTGTCCCCCATTTTTAAGGCCCAAATCCGTACCGGGCCGCCCCGTCTAACCGATCTTCATTGCCTGACCCAATTTTAGGTTTAGATGTACCCCATAGCTATCCCAAACTGCCAACTCAGTCCCCCCCCGTGGTAAAAGTCGAGTAAGGAAAACGCAAAGCGAAAATTGGAGAAATATTGCTCGGGCCATTTGGGCTGATCTGTGTCGGACGTTTAAACATCGAAGGGCTCCCCCACTAGCCTATGGGGGGCTGCCCCCTAGGCGTTGGCCCAGGGCCAACCCCTATAAATTTCAAATCGGGTTTTCCTCATGCTTTCCCCTCTGGATTTGCCCCCAGATCAGGTCGCTGTTCAAGGCCCCCGGGAAAGCCTGGAATCCACCCTTCTGAAAACTCGTATTTTATGTAAATTGTTAGTCATCAAATACTGTGTGAGCCGCGACCCCTGACTGAGAAAAATATCTTCCCTCAACATTCCAAAGCGAGATGGGGCCCGAAATTTGGGGAAAAAAATCTTCGGTCCTGCTCTTTGGGAAAGTAACCCCATTTCCTTTGACCCCCCTGGCATATTGAAAATTTCGGGTCCCGCTTGTCTCAAAAAAAAAAGACGTGGAAACAATTTTTTTGGGTTTTTTGGGCAACGCTTGTAAGAACGTACGGAAAACCTTCGGACCTGGGGGCCCCCCCGACTTTCCGCTGGCTTTTTTTTTACAACTTTCCCCCAAACCCCAAACCCAAAGGGGGGTACCATTTTAAATGGTACCTTCGGCACCGAAGGCTGTTTGGGTCCGCTAAGGATCTCTGGGTTGTCATCGAGAGGCTCCCCTCCTCCTTTTTTTTCCGATACTCTTTCGTTTGATGTAGCTCTAGGGTTTTTTCCTGACTGCCAAACCCAAAATCCGAATTCGGGGTTTTCGAATAGGGGCCCGGGCAAACTGATACGGTCCCTAAAAAAATTTTTTCTCGCTCCCTTTTTTTCTTTCCCTCTGTTTTTACAGAAACGCCCCGGCGCGACAGAGGCACTGTGTTTGTTTTTTAAGTGCAACCCCCACTTCATAAGCCCCCCCCGTTTGCTGCCTGTACGGCCCTTTTAAACCCTTTTTTTGAGGGCCCTTCTTTTTCTGCCCACACTTCAGAAAAGTCCCTCTGCCCTTTTGCTAATATTCTGCTTGGCAAACCCCGGCTGTGCTTTACTACTGTCCCGAACTCGCGGGGGCGTGTTCGAATTACATCACCAATTTTTGTAAGCTTGTCGCCTAGCGGCTTCTTGTTTAGAGTTTTTTTTAAGGGATCCCCACATAAGGGACCCTCCAACTTTCACCACACCACCTTTTTCGCTCGCAGGTGGAAACCCGATCTTGGAACGCAGAAAACATCCCAAAAGGGGCTCCTCCGCAGTCGACGTCATGGGGCCTCTCCCGGCGAGTGGGGGGTTTCCCCCGCCCTCGTACCCTGACCCACTCCGAACTAACCCCCGGAGGGGAGTTTTGCGACGGCGTTTACTGCTGGAGGGACCCCCGGGATTTCTTCTTCCGGCAAAGCGTTCTCAACCCCCCCCGTAAGCTTTTCCCCCATGTACAACCCGCCCGGGCGTTGGGGGTGTCCCAGTCCGGGGGGTACAAAATCATCAACGAAGGGATCAATCAGATTTGGGCCCTTCATTCTCCCCCCTTTTTGGGGGGCCCTGGGGGGAAAATTTTTATTGGGGTCGTACGAAATCGGGGGTATTTTTTACTGTGTTAAAGGGGGGATCAAACCCCGGGCCCCGTCGACATCCCGGTCCCAAGTTAAATTTTTATCCCCCCGGCGATACCGAGGGGGCCGTCCTTTTTCCCTAGGTGTCAAAAGGGGCCCTTTTCCCCATAGTCACCAGTTTTTTCCTGGTAGTCTTGTGAGCTAAACCACGTAAAAAAGAATAACTCACAGGGAGCAAGGGACAGGGGGGGGTCTACATTTATCAGTAGAAATTACCTCTTTCCACACACTTTCGGCCCCCGTTCCCAAAAGTATTTTGGAGGTGGGCCCCCCGATTTTATGAGCTCAGGGCGCCCTTCCCCCCTGCACAGAATTACCGGATGGGGGTTTTATTTTGGCCAAAGACAAGACGACTTAGGGGGTTTCGAAGGAGGTACTGTTTAGATAAAATAAAAAAAGTGCCTTAGTGTTAGGCTTTATTTCTTGTCAGTCCTGAAAAGGGCATAAAAATGCCCGGGTGGGGGAAAGCCTTTACGCCCGGGTGACAACGCCCTCTGGTTTCGGGGTATCCCGTTTTTTGTCACAATTTCCGCTTTTGGGAAAAGAGTCAGGGCCCTTACAAGTTACCTTTAAATTTTAAAGGGGGGGGGGAAGGGGGGGGGGGGGGGAGGGGGTGGGGGGGGGGGGTTTGTTTGCGGTTTTATAACCCTCATCTTTTTTTTCGTACATCTCTTCCCCCATAATAGACTTTAAAAACCCCCCGTCCCAAGGCCCCCCCCCCCACCCATTTTAAATTAAATATGCTAAAAAGAGTTTTTTTATCTTGTTTACAGATATCCTTATAGCAATTTGGGTTTTTCCCGGGGCTCTTTTTCCGTGGGTTCAAAAACCCATCAATGGGTTTAACCCCAGATCTTTGCCAATTTTTTCTATTTCCCCGATTTGAGAACCAAAAAGGAACAAACACGTCCCCCCTATTTGAAAAAAGGGGCAGACTTTAGTAATCCTGCTCTTTTTAAATACCTATTGTTTGTTTTTAAAATTTCCCTAAATTCCCCTAATTCATCTTAGACAAAATAACTGGGAAGGGAAAGCACCTTTCTTTTTTTTCGTGAGGCAAAGGGCCAATCCAAACCCACAAAATTTCTCTCCCAAAGGGAA
>CAJHNH020006694.1:0-10950 GCA_905116865.2 Candidula unifasciata | reverse complement strand
TTCTCCAGCTCTTGCTCAAACTGAATCAGAACTTGCAGAAACGGCTTAGCCAGACGCTGATCGGATGCTGGTTGGGCCTGGAAATGCTCTAAACGATTCAGATCTGACACTATAAGAAGTTTTGTATTCTTTCCAAACTCTTGCTCAAACTGAATCAGAACTTGCAGAAACGGCTTAGCCAGACGCTGATCGGATGCTGGTTGGGCCTGAAAATGCTCCAAACGATTCAGATCTGTCACTATAAGAAGTTTTGTATTCTTCTCCAGCTCTTGCTCAAACTGAATCAGAACTTGCAGAAACGGCTTAGACAGACGCTGATCGGATGCTGGTTGGGCCTGGAAATGCTCCAAACGATTCAGATCTGTCACCATAAGAAGTTTTGTATTCTTCTCCAGCTCTTGCTCAAACTGAATCAGAACTTGCAGAAACGGCTTAGCCAGACGCTGATCGGATGCTGGTTGGGCATGGAAATGCTCCAAACGATTCAGATCTGACACTATAAGAAGTTTTGTATTCTTCTCAAGCTCTTGCTCAAACTGAATCAGAACTTCCAGAAACGGCTTAGCCAGACGCTGATCGGATGCTGGTTGGGCCTGAAAATGCTCTAAACGATTCAGATCTGACACCATAAGAAGTTTTGTATTCTTCCCAAACTCTTGCTCAAACTGAATCAGAACTTGCAGAAACGGCTTAGCCAGACGCTGATCGGATGCTGGTTGGGCCTGAAAATGCTCCAAACGATTCAGATCTGTCACCATAAGAAGTTTTGTATTCTTCTCCAGCTCTTGCTCAAACTGAATCAGAACTTGCAGAAACGGCTTAGCCAGACGCTGATCGGATGCTGGTGGGGCATGAAAATGCCCCAAAACGAGTCAGATCTGACACATAAGAAGTTTTGTATTCTTCAAAAACTCTTGCTCAAACATGAATTCAGAAACTCTGTAGAGAAACGGCCGTAGTAGACGCTGATCGGGGATGCTGGTTGGCCATGAAATGCTCTAATACGATTCAGATCTGACACGCATAAGTAATTTTCGTATTCTTCTCCAACCTCTTGCTCAAACTGAATCAAGGAACTTGCAGAAAGGCCTTAGCCAGACGCTGATCGGATGATGGTTGGGCCTGGAAATGCTCTAAACGATTCAGGATTTGACACCATAAGAAGTTTTGTATTCTTCGTAAACTCTTGCCGCAAACTGAATCAGAACTTGCAAGAAGGACACGGCTTAGCCAGACGCTGCATCGGATGCTGCTTTGGGCTGGAAATGCTCTAAACGAAACAGATCTGACGCTATAAGAAGTTTTGTATTCTTCTCCAAACTTCTGCCTCAAAACTGAATCAGAACTTGCAGAAGAAACGGCTTAGCCAGTAGACGTGATCGGATGCTGGTTGTATCCTGGAAATGCTCCAAACGATTCAGATCTGACAACTAAGAAGTTTTGTATTCTTTGCAGAAACGGCTTAGCCAGACGCTGATCGGATGCTGGTTGGGCCTGGAAATGCTCTAAACGATTCAGATCTGACACCATAAGAAGTTTTGTATTCTTCTCCAAACTCTTGCTCAAACTGAATCAGAACTTGCAGAAACGGCTTAGCCAGACGCTGATCGGATGCTGGTTGGGCCTGGAAATGCTCCAAACGATTCAGATCTGACACTATAAGAAGTTTTTGTATTCTTCTCCAGCTCTTGCTCAAACTGAATCAGAACTTGCAGAAACGGCTTAGCCAGACGCTGATCGGATGCTGGTTGGGCCTGGAAATGCTCCAAAACGATTCAGATCTGTCACCATAAGAAGTTTTGTATTCTTCTCCAGCTCTTGCTCAAACTGAATCAGAACTTGCAGAAACGGCTTAGCCAGACGCTGATCGGATGCTGGTTGGGCCTGGAAATGCTCCAAACGATTCAGATCTGACACTATAAGAAGTTTTGTATTCTTCTCAAGCTCTTGCTCAAACTGAATCAGAACTTGCAGAAAACGGCTTAGCCAGACGCTGATCGGATGCTGGTTGGGCCTGAAAATGCTCTAAACGATTCAGATCTGACACCATAAGAAGTTTTGTATTCTTCTCCAACTCTTGCTCAAACTGAATCAGAACTTGCAGAAACGGCTTAGCCAGACGCTGATCGGATGCTGGTTGGGCCTGGAAATGCTCCAAACGATTCAGATCTGTCACTATAAGAAGTTTTGTATTCTTCTCCAGCTCTTGCTCAAACTGAATCAGAACTTGCAGAAACGGCTTAGCCAGACGCTGATCGGATGCTGGTTGGGCATGGAAATGCTCCAAACGATTCAGATCTGACACCATAAGAGTTTTGTATTCTTCTCCAAAACTCTTGCTCAAACTGAATCAGAACTTGCAGAAACGGCTTAGCCAGACGCTGATCGGATGCTGGTTGGGCCTGGAAATGCTCCAAACGATTCAGATCTGACACTATAAGAAGTTTTGTATTCTTCTCCAGCTCTGCTCAAACTGAATCAGAACTTGCAGAAACGGCTTAGCCAGACGCTGATCGGATGCTGGTTGGGCCTGGAAATGCTCCAAACGATTCAGATCTGACACTATAAGAAGTTTTGTATTCTTCTCCAGCTCTTGCTCAAACTGAATCAGAACTTGCAGAAACGGCTTAGCCAGACGCTGATCGGATGCTGGTTGGGCCTGGAAATGCTCCAAACGATTCAGATCTGACACTATAAGAAGTTTTGTATTCTTCCCAGCTCTTGCTCAAACTGAATCAGAACTTGCAGAAACGGCTTAGCCAGACGCTGATCGGATGCTGGTTGGGCCTGGAAATGCTTCAAACGATTCAGATCTGTCACCATAAGAAGTTTTGTATTCTTCTCCAGCTCTCTTGCTCAAACTGAATCAGAACTTGCAGAAACGGCTTAGCCAGACGCTGATCGGATGCTGGTTGGGCCTGGAAATGCTCCAAACGATTCAGATCTGACACTATAAGAAGTTTTGTATTCTTCTCCAGCTCTTGCTCAAACTGAATCAGAACTTGCAGAAACGGCTTAGCCAGACGCTGATCGGATGCTGGTTGGGCCTGGAAATGCTCCAAACGATTCAGATCTGTCACTATAAGAAGTTTGTATTCTTCTCCAGCTCTTGCTCAAACTGAATCAGAACTTGCAGAAACGGCTTAGCCAGACGCTGATCGGATGCTGGTTGGGCCTGGAAATGCTCCAAACGATTCAGATCTGACACTATAAGAAGTTTGTATTTCTTCTCCAGCTCTTGCTCAAACTGAATCAGAACTTGCAGAAACGGCTTAGCCAGACGCTGATCGGATGCTGGTTGGGCCTGGAAATGCTCTAAACGATTCAGATCTGACACTATAAGAAGTTTTGTATTCTTCTCCAACTCTTGCTCAAACTGAATCAGAACTTGCAGAAACGGCTTAGCCAGACGCTGATCGGATGCTGGTTGGGCCTGGAAAATGCTCCAAACGATTCAGATCTGACACTATATAAGAAGTTTTGTATTCTTCTCCAGCTCTTGCTCAAACTGAATCAGAACTTGCAGAAACGGCTTAGCCAGACGCTGATCGGATGCTGGTTGGGCCTGGAAATGCTCTAAACGATTCAGATCTGACACCATAAGAAGTTTTGTATTCTTCTCCAAACTCTTGCTCAAACTGAATCAGAACTTGCAGAAACGGCTTAGCCAGACGCTGATCGGATGCTGGTTGGGCCTGGAAATGCTCCAAACGATTCAGATCTGTCACTATAAAGAAGTTTTGTATTCTTCTCCAGCTCTTGCTCAAACTGAATCAGAACTTGCAGAAACGGCTTAGCCAGACGCTGATCGGATGCTGGTTGGGCCTGGAAATGCTCCAAACGATTCAGATCTGTCACTATATAAGAATTTTGTATTCTTCTCCAAACTTGCTCAAACTGAATCAGAACTTGCAGAAACGGCTTAGCCAGACGCTGATCGGATGCTGGTTGGGCCTGGAAATGCTCCAAACGATTCAGATCTGTCACTATAAGAAGTTTTGTATTCTTCTCCAGCTCTTGCTCAAACTGAATCAGAACTTGCAGAAACGGCTTAGCCAGACGCTGATCGGATGCTGGTTGGGCCTGGAAATGCTCCAAACGATTCAGATCTGACACTATAAGAAGTTTTGTATTCTTCTCCAGCTCTTGCTCAAAACTGAATCAGAACTTGCAGAAACGGCTTAGCCAGACGCTGATCGGATGCTGGTTGGGCCTGGAAATGCTCCAAACGATTCAGATCTGACACCATAAGAAGTTTTGTATTCTTCTCCAGCTCTTGCTCAAACTGAATCAGAACTTGCAGAAACGGCTTAGCCAGACGCTGATCGGATGCTGGTTGGGCTGGAAATGCTCCAAACGATTCAGATCTGACACTATAAGAGTTTTTTGTATTCTTCTCCAGCTCTTGCTCAAACTGAATCAGAACTTGCAGAAACGGCTTAGCCAGACGCTGATCGGATGCTGGTTGGGCCTGGAAATGCTCCAAACGATTCAGATCTGACACTATAAGAAGTTTTGTATTCTTCTCCAGCTCTTGCTCAAACTGAATCAGAACTTGCAGAAACGGCTTAGCCAGACGCTGATCGGATGCTGGTTGGGCCTGAAAATGCTCCAAACGATTCAGATCTGTCACTATAAGAAGTTTTGTATTCTTCTCCAGCTCTTGCTCAAACTGAATCAGAACTTGCAGAAACGGCTTAGCCAGACGCTGATCGGATGCTGGTTGGGCCTGGAAATGCTCCAAACGATTCAGATCTGACACTATAAGAAGTTTTGTATTCTTCTCCAGCTCTTGCTCAAACTGAATCAGAACTTGCAGAAACGGCTTAGCCAGACGCTGATCGGATGCTGGTTGGGCCTGGAAATGCTTCAAACGATTCAGATCTGACACCATAAGAAGTTTTGTATTCTTCTCCAGCTCTTGCTCAAACTGAATCAGAACTTGCAGAAACGGCTTAGCCAGACGCTGATCGGATGCTGGTTGGGCCTGAAAATGCTCCAAACGATTCAGATCTGACACTATAAGAAGTTTTGTATTCTTCTCCAGCTCTTGCTCAAACTGAATCAGAACTTGCAGAAACGGCTTAGCCAGACGCTGATCGGATGCTGGTTGGGCCTGGAAATGCTCCAAACGATTCAGATCTGTCACTATAAGAAGTTTTGTATTCTTCTCCAGCTCTTGCTCAAACTGAATCAGAACTTGCAGAAACGGCTTAGCCAGACGCTGATCGGATGCTGGTTGGGCCTGGAAATGCTCCAAACGATTCAGATCTGTCACTATAAGAAGTTTTGTATTCTTCTCCAGCTCTTGCTCAAACTGAATCAGAACTTGCAGAAACGGCTTAGCCAGACGCTGATCGGATGCTGGTTGGCCTGAAAATGCTCCAAACGATTCAGATCTGACACTATAAGAAGTTTTGTATTCTTCTCCAAACTCTTGCTCAAACTGAATCAGAACTTGCAGAAACGGCTTAGCCAGACGCTGATCGGATGCTGGTTGGGCCTGAAATGCTCTCAAACGATTCAGATCTGTGACACTATAAGAAGTTTTGTATTCTTCCCAAACTCTTGCTCAAACTGAATCAGAACTTGCAGAAACGGCTTAGCCAGACGCTGATCGGATGCTGGTTGGGCCTGAAAATGCTCCAAACGATTCAGATCTGTCACCATAAGAAGTTTTGTATTCTTCTCCAGCTCTTGCTCAAACTGAATCAGAACTTGCAGAAACGGCTTAGCCAGACGCTGATCGGATGCTGGTTGGGCCTGGAAATGCTCCAAACGATTCAGATCTGACACTATAAGAAGTTTTGTATTCTTCTCCAGCTCTTGCTCAAACTGAATCAGAACTTGCAGAAACGGCTTAGCCAGACGCTGATCGGATGCTGGTTGGGCCTGAAAATGCTCCAAACGATTCAGATCTGTCACTATAAGAAGTTTTGTATTCTTCTCCAGCTCTTGCTCAAACTGAATCAGAACTTGCAGAAACGGCTTAGCCAGACGCTGATCGGATGCTGGTTGGGCCTGGAAATGCTCCAAACGATTCAGATCTGTCACTATAAGAAGTTTTGTATTCTTCTCCAGCTCTTGCTCAAACTGAATCAGAACTTGCAGAAACGGCTTAGCCAGACGCTGATCGGATGCTGGTTGGGCCTGGAAAATGCTCCAAACGATTCAGATCTGTCACTATAAAAGAAGTTTTGTATTCTTCTCCAGCTCTTGCTCAAACTGAATCAGAACTTGCAGAAACGGCTTAGCCAGACGCTGATCGGATGCTGGTTGGGCCTGAAAATGCTCCAAACGATTCAGATCTGACACTATAAGAAGTTTTGTATTCTTCTCCAAACTCTTGCTCAAACTGAATCAGAACTTGCAGAAACGGCTTAGCCAGACGCTGATCGGATGCTGGTTGGGCCTGGAAATGCTCTAAAATTTCAGATCTGACACCATAAAACTTGCAGAAACGGCTTTAGCCAACGCTGATCGGATGCTGGTTGGCCTGGAAATGCTTCAAACGATTCAATCTGTCACTATAAGAAGTTTGTAAACTTTTTTCTCCATCTCTTGCTCAAACTGAAATTCAGATACTTGCAGAAACGGCTTAGCCAGACCTGATCGGATGCTGGTTGTGCCTGGAAATGCTCCAAACGATTCAGATCTGACACATAAGAAGTTTTGTATTCTTCTCTAAGCTCTTGCTCAAAACTGAATCAGAACTGCAAGAAACGGCTTAGCCAGACGCTGATCGATGCTGGTTGGGCCTGGAAATGCTCTCAAACGATTCAGATCTGACACCATAAGAAGTTTTTGTATTCTTCCCAGCTCTTGCTCAAACTGAATCAGAACTCAGAAACGGCGCTAAGTGCCAGACCTGAACCTGTGGTGCTGGTTGGGCAGAAAATGCTTTAGATCTGCACTAGGAAAGATTTTTGTATTCTTCTCCAGCTCAGATGCTGAAGTTGGGCCTGGAAATGCTTCTAAAATGCTCTCAAACTTCAGATCTGACACCATAAGAAGTTTTGTATTTTTCCCCAACTCTTGCTTAAACTGAATCAGAACTTTCAGAAACGGCTTAGCCAGACGCTGATCGGATCTGCTGGTTGGGCAAGAAAATGCTCCAAACGATTCAGATCTGTCACTATGAGAGTTTTGTATTCTTCTCCAGCTCTTGCTCAAACTGAATCAGAACTTGCAGAAACAGCTTAGCCAGACGCTGATCGGATGCTGGTTGGGCCTGGAAATGCTTCAAACGATTCAGATTTGACACCATAAGAAGTTTTGTATTCTTCCCAAACTCTTGCTCAAACTGAATCAGAACTTGCAGAAACGGCTTAGCCAGACGCTGATCGGATGCTGGTGGGGCCTGGAAATGCTTCAAACGATTCAGATTTGTCACCATAATAAGTTTTGAATTCTTCTCCAGCTCTTGCTCAAACTGAATCAGAACTTGCAAAAACGGCTTAGCCAGACGCTGATCGGATGCTGGTTGGGCCTGAAAATGCTCCAAACGATTCAGATCTGTCACTATAAGAAGTTTTGTATTCTTCTCCAGCTCTTGCTCAAACTGAATCAGAACTTGCAGAAACGGCTTAGCCAGACGCTGATCGGATGCTGGTGGGGCCTGGAAATGCTTCAAACGATTCAGATTTGTCACCATAATAAGTTTTGTATTCTTCTCCAGCTCTTGCTCAAACTGAATCAGAACTTTCAGAAACGGCTTAGCCAGACGCTGATCGGATGCTGGTTGGTACTGGAAATGCTCCAAACGATTCAGATCTGACACTATGAGAAGTTTTGTATTCTTTTCCAGCTCTTGCTCAAACTGAATCAGAACATGCAGAAACGGCTTAGCCAGACGCTGATCGGATGCTGGTTGGGCCTGGAAATGCTCTAAACGATTCAGATTTGACACCATAAGAAGTTTTGTATTCTTCCCAAACTCTTGCTCAAACTGAATCAGAACTTGCAGAAACGGCTTAGCCAAACGCTGATCGGATGCTGCTTGGGCCTGAAAATGCTCCAAACGATTAAGATCTGTCACTATAAGACGTTTTGTATTCTTCTTCAGCTCTTGCTCAAACTGAATCAGAACTTGCAGAAACGGCTTAGCCAGACGCTGATCGGATGCTGGTTGGGCCTGGAAATGCTTCAAACGATTCAGATCTGACACTATAAGAAGTTTTGAATTCTTCTCCAGCTCTTGCTCAAACTGAATCAGAACTTGCAGAAACGGCTCAGCCAGACGCTGATCGGATGCTGGTTGGAAGTGGAAATGCTCTAAACGATTCAGATCTGACACCATAAGAAGTTTTGTATTCTTCCTAAACACTTGCTCAAACTGAATCAGAACTTGCAGAAACGGCTTAGCCAGACGCTGATCGGATGCTGGTTGGTACTAGAAATGCTCCAAACGATTCAGATCTGACACTATAAGAAGTTTTGAATTCTTCTCCAGCTCTTGCTCAAACTGAATCAGAACTTGCAGAAACGGCTTAGCCAGACGCTGATCAGATGCTGGTTGGGCCTGGAAATGCTCTAAACGATTCAGATCTGACACCATAAGAAGTTTTGTATTCTTCCCAAACTCTTGCTCAAACTGAATCAGAACTTGCAGAAACGGCTTAGCCAGACGCTGATCGGATGCTGGTTGGGCAAGAAAATGCTCCAAACGATTCAGATCTGTCACTATGAGAAGTTTTGTATTCTTCTCCAGCTCTTGCTCAAACTGAATCAGAACATGCAGAAACGGCTTAGCCAGACGCTGATCGGATGCTGGTTGGGCCTGGAAATGCTCTAAACGATTCAGATTTGACACCATAAGAAGTTTTGTATTCTTCCCAAACTCTTGCTCAAACTGAATCAGAACTTGCAGAAACGGCTTAGCCAGACGCTGATCGGATGCTGGTGGGGCCTGGAAATGCTTCAAACGATTCAGATTTGTCACCATAATAAGTTTTGTATTCTTCTCCAGCTCTTGCTCAAACTGAATCAGAACTTGCAGAAACGGCTTAGCCAGACGCTGATCGGATGCTGGTTGGTACTGGAAATGCTCCAAACGATTCAGATCTGACACTATAAGAAGTTTTGAATTCTTCTCCAGCTCTTGCTCAAACTGAATCAGAACTTGCAGAAACGGCTTAGCCAGACGCTGATCGGATACTGGTTGGGCAAGACAATGCTCCAAACGATTCAGATCTGTCACTATGAGAAGTTTTGTATTCTTCTCCAGCTCTTGCTCAAACTGAATCAGAACTTGCAGAAACGGCTTAGCCAGACGCTGATCGGATGCTGGTTGGCCTGGAAATGCTCTAAACGATTCAGATCTGACACCATATAAGAAGTTTTGTATTCTTCTTCAGCTCTTGCTCAAACTGAATCAGAACTTGCATAAACGGCTTAGCCAGGACGCTGATCGGATGCTGGTTGGGCCTGAAAATGCACCAAACGATTCAGATCTGACACCATAAGAAGTTTTGTATTCTTCCTAAACTCTTGCTCAAACTGAATCAGAACTTGCAGAAACGGCTTAGCCAGACGTCTGATCGGAGCTGGTTGGGCCCTGGAAATTGGGCTTCAACATTTCAGATCTGTCACCGATAAGAAGTTTTTGTATTTTATTTTGTCTCAACTCTTGGCTCAATACTGAATCAAACTTTGCAGAAGCATTAAGCAGGCAGACGCTGATACGGATGCTGGTTTGGGTCATGAAATGCTCCAAACGCTTTCAGATCTGACACTATAAGAAGTTTTGTATTCTTCTCCAGACTCTTGCTCACACTGATCAGAACTTGCAGAAACGCTTTAGCCAGACGCTGATGCGATGCTGGTTTGGGCCTGGAAAAATGCTCCAAACGATTCAGATCTGACACCATAAGAAGTTTTTGTATTCTTCCCGAGCTCTTGGCTCAAATTGAATCAGAACTTTGCAGAACGACGGCTTAGCCAGAGACGCTGATCGTATGCTGTTGGGCCTGGAAATGCTTCAAATCGTATTTCAGATCTGACACCCTAAGACGTTTGTGTGTATTCTTCGCGCAGCTCTTTGCTCAAACTGAAGTCAGAACTTGCAGAAACGGGCTTAGCTAGACGCTGAATCAGATGCTGGTTGGGCCTTAAACATGCTTCAAACTATTCAATTCTGACACTTATAAGAGTTTTGTATTCTTCTCCAGCCTCTTGCTCAAACTGAATCAGAACTTGCAGAAACGGCTTAGCCAATACCTATATGATCGGAATGCTGGTTGGTCCTGGAAATGCTCCAAACGATTCAAGATCTGACACTATAAAAAGTTTTTTGTATTCTTCTCCAGCTCTTGCTCAAAACTGAAATCAGAACTTGCAGAAAAACGGCTGGTGTGCAAGACGCTGATCGGATGCTGGTTGGGCCTTGAAATGCTCCAAACGATTCAGATGTTGACACACTAATAAGAAGTTTTGTATTCTTCTGCCGCGCTCTTGCTCAAACTGAAAGTCAGAACTTGCATGAAACGTCTGTAGCCATACGCTGATCGGATGCTGGTTGGGCCTGGAAATGCTCCAAACGATTTCAGATCTGACACCACAAGAAGTTTTGTATTTCTTCTCCACCACTTGCTCAACTGAATCAGAAATTGCAGAAACGGCTTAGCCAGACGCTGATTCGGATGCTGGGGTTGGGCTGGAAAATGCTCTAAACGATTCAGATCTGACACTATAAGAAGTTTTGTATTCCTTCCCTGGAGCTCTTGCTCAAACTGAATCAGAACTTGCAGAAACGGCTTAGCCAGGACGCTGATCGGATGCTGGTGGGCCTGAAATGCTCCAAACGATTTCAGATCTGTCACCATAAGAAGTTTTGTTATTCTTCTCCAGCTTCTTGCTCAACTGAATCAGAACTTGCAGAAACGGCGTTAGCCAACGGCTGATCGGATTCTGGTTGGTACTTGAAATGCTCCAAACGATTCAGATGCTTGT
>CAJHNH020006693.1:0-10955 GCA_905116865.2 Candidula unifasciata | reverse complement strand
AAGTTGCCAATTACCCAAAGTCTATCATTTACATTTGGGACGAGATATCTGGTTTGAAAAAATTGGGACACTTTGGGGAGCTCATGGGGCGCCAGAAAAATGGGAAAAGAAAAAAGTAAAAAACCCAAATTTTTACAAAGGGAAATGTTCCAAAAAAATTTGTTTGGTCCTAAACTAAACAGTGAGCCCCAGACAATTTTTTTTACACAAAAACCCACGCAGATCCCAGAGAAAGGAAAAATGAAGTCTGTTTTGGATTTTTAAAATTTTGGGGGGGCAAAATTTGGGAGAAAAAACTTTAAAAAAGACCACAAGTAAAAAACCAATTTTTTCCAGAATTTATCCCTTTTCCGGTTTGGGCCAAAAAATAATATTTCCCAAAAAATTTTGCCAATTAGACTCAGTCTGTCATTTCACACTGACGAGATACTCTAGATGAGGAAATTGGACCACTTTGGAGCTCGTTTGGTGACAGAAAAAAATTAGATAAGTGATAAGAGGTTGTGGTGAAGAAACAAACATCTCCCCTACCCACCAACAACGCACCAGATCGTCCTAGACAAACTCGTTATGTGTACCTACCACTAAAACATGAAGTCCCAGACAATGATTTGACGACATCGCAAATCAGACACGCTTAGATGGCTAGAGTTAGTTAAATATCCTGAATGTCTGATTTGGCATTTTTTGTACAAGTCTGGGTGTCTTGGCAACAAATTGAGATAACATCTAAGAAATGATCATCTCAAGTGACATTTTTCCAGGACATTATGCCTTTCGCGGTCGTTGGCCCACAAAAATCATATTTTCCAAAAGAGTTGCCAATTTAGTACATCAGTCTAGTTATTTCACCACTTGACACGAGATACTCTGGGATGAGGGAACAACACATGGACACTTTGGAGCAACTTGTTTGTGTCCTACCACTAGGAACACATGAGTCCCGGACAATTATTTTAACACATGAATAGACACGCTAGATGCAGAGTAGTTTAAACTGGATGTCTGATTTGGCATTTTTGTACAATCTGGGGGCAACAATTGAGATAACATAAAACATGACCACAGGTGACAAGTTTCCGGAATTCAGGCCGTTACGCGTTGGTCATAAATAAGTCTGTGCACAAAAGTATTCGCCCTTTCGTCTCCGTCTCTCAGTCACTACTTGCCGAAGTATACTCTAGAGGATAACATGGACACTTGGAGCTCGTTGTTTTGTGGTGTTTCGATTGGCTATTTTTTAATTTACTAAAGGTATATTGCCTCTTTTTGTTGAATTTATTGGCTGTGGGGTTTTTTGCTTATGTAATGTTTTTCTTGTTTCCTTGTTTTGTGACTTTTCTGTTGCATTGTTTCTTTTGTTTTTTTGTTGTTTTCTTTCTGTGGGTGTTCTGAATCTTTTTTTGTTTTTTTCCTCGTTTGGTTGCAAAGACAACTTGCGTTATTTTACCCCTTTTTCTGTGGTTTATCATTTTGTATTTTGTTTTTCTTCTTGTTTGTTGTTTTGTTTTTTTCGTTGGTCGTTGCATTTTTTGTTTGGGGATTCGTGGTTATTTGCGATTTTTTGATTTCTGTTGTGTTCCTGTGTTCTTTTTTTTTTTCTTTCTATTGTTGTTTTTTGTTTTTGATGTTGTTGTTGTTTGTATGTTTTTGGTTTTGTGTTCATGTTTGGCACTGTTTTTTGTTTTTCTGTTGGTTTTCTACCACTCCTTGGTTTTTTTTTGTTTGGTTTTTTTTTTTGCATCTTTTTGTTTGGTTGTTGTACTATTTTTTTTACTGTTTAGTATTGTATTTTATGTTGTGGTTCTTGTTTTTGGTTATGGTTTTTAAATTTTTTGCATTTTTTGTTATTTGAAAATGTTTGCTCACTCGTTGCCTTTCGTTTGTTGGCTTTTTTTTTCCTATTGTAAAAAAGTTTTTGGTATTGGCCCAGTGTATCTTGTCACAGTTATGTATTCCTTTCGTTGCGTGACTTGGGACATTGGAGTTTTTAGGTGACAGAAACTATAGGATAGATAAAACGTTGAAGAAAAAACAACTGTTACGCAGCCTTGTTCTCCCAACGGTTTGTGTCCCTCCCACTAAAACATTGATTTGTCCCCAGACCAATTATGTTACACATGAATATAGACCACGTTAGCTGCGCGTCGGTCCACCTGAATGGCTGCTTGGCCTTTTAGTAAAAATAGTGGGTTCCCCGCTTGCGATAACGGCCCCCTGACCCACCAAAGTGACCCGTGCCCCTGCTCCTGCGTTACGCGTTTGGCCAAAATCATTTTTTTTTTTCAAAAAGTTGCCAATTTAGTCTCAGTCTATCATTTCACCACTTGACGAGATACTCTAGATGATAAATTGGGACACTTGGGAGCTCGTTGGTGACAGAAAAAATAGATAAGATAAAAAGTGAAAAACAATTTTTACGAAGAATTGTTCCTAACAACTTGTTTCGTGTCCTACCACTAAACATTGAGTCCCAGACAATTATTTTACACATGAATAGAACACGCTAGATGCAGAGTAGGGAAACTGAATGGTCGATTTGGCATTTTGGCACAAATCCCGGGGGCCAACAATTGAGATAACAAAAAAATGACCACAAGTGACAATTTTCGCAGAATTTATGCCTTCTCGCGTTGGCCAAAATCATATTTGCCCCCCCCCCCCCCAGTTGCCAATTTAGTCTCAGTCTATCATTTCACACTTGACGAGATAACTCTAGATGATAAATTGGACACTTTGGAGCTTCGTGGTGACAGAAAAATAGATAAGATAAAAAGTGAAATAACAAATTTTCCGAAGAATTGTTTCTAAACAACTTGTTGTGTGTCCTACCACTAAACAGTGAGTCCCAGACAATAATTTTACACATGAATAGACACGCTAGATGCAGAGTAGGTCCATAAACTGAAATGTCTGATTTGGCATTTTGGTACAATCTGGGGGGCAACAATTGAGATAACATAAAAAATGACCACAAGTGACAATTTTGCAGAATTCATATGCCTTACGCGTCTTTTTGGCCAAAACCCGGTGCCATATTTGCAAAAAAAGTTGCAATTTAGTCTCAGTCTATCATTTCACACTGTGACGAGATACTTAGATGAGAAATTGGACACTTTGGAGCTCGTAGGTTGACAGAAAAATAGATAAGATAAAAGTGAAAAACAAATTTACGCCGGAAATGTTTCTAAACAACTGTTTGTGTTCCTACCACTAAACCTTGAGTCCCAGACAATTATTTTACACATGACTAGCCACGCTCGATGCCAGAGTGGGTAACTGTGAATGTCTGATTTGGCATTTTGGTACAATTCTGGGGGCACCTCATGAGATACAACATAAAAATGACAACAAGCGACCATTTTGCAGAACTTTATGCTTACGCGTTTGGCCAAAAATCATTTTTCATTTAAAAAGTTGCCAATTTAGTCTCAGTTCTTCCATTTCCAACTTTGACGAGATACTCTAGATGAGAAATTGGATACCTTGGGAGCTCGGTGGTGACAGACAAATAAGGGGGGATTTAAAAAAGATAAAAAGTGAAAAACCAATTTCCGAAGAATTGTTCCTACAACAACTTGTTGTGTGTCTACCTACTAAACAGTGAGTCCCAGACAATTATTTTACACAATGAATAGACACGCTAGATGCAGAGTAGTAAACTGAATGTCTGATTTGGCATTTGGTACAATCTGGGGGGGGGTGAGCAACCCTTGAGATAACATTAAAAATGACCTTCAAGTTCTGCTTCCATTTGGCAGAATTATGCCCTTACGCGTTCTTCCCTGGCCAAAATCTCATTGCTTTGGCCAAAAAAGTTGCCAATTTAGTCTCCAGTCTATCATTTCACACTTGACTAGATACTCTAGATGAGTGAAATTGGACACTTTGGAGCTCGTAGGTGACAGAAAAATAGATAAGATAAAAGTGAAAAAACAAAATTATACGAAGAAATGTCCCTTTAGGCTTCCTAACAACTTGTTTGTGTCCTACCACTAAACAGTGGAGTCCCAGACAATTATTTTACACATGAATAGACACGCTAGATGCAGAGTAGGTTAAACTGGATGTCTGCATTTGGCATTTTTGGTACAATCTCCCTGGTGGGCAACCCAATTGAGATAACATGAAAAATGACCACAAGTGACAATTGGCAGAATTTATGCCTTACGCGTTTGGCCAAAATCATATTTCCCCAAAAAGTTGCCAATTTAGTCTCAGTCTATCATTTCACCCCTTGACGAGATACTCTAGATGAGAAATTGGACACTTTGGAGCTCGTAGGTGACAGAAAAATAGATAAGGATAAAAAGTGAAAAAAACCAATTTTACGACGACAAATGTTCCTAACAACTTGTTTGTGTCTACCACTAAACATTGAGTCCCAGACAATTATTTTACACATGAATAGACACGCTAGATATACAGAGTAGGTAAACTGAAATGTCTGATTTGGCATTTTGGTACAATCTGGGGGCAACCCTTGAGATAACATAAAAATGACCCCAAGTGACAATTTTGCAGGAATTTATGCCTTACGCGTTTGGCCAAATATATTTTCAAAAAGTTGCCAATTTAGTCTCAGTCTATCATTTCACACTTGACGAGATACTCTAGATGATAAATTGGACACTTTGGAGCTCGTTGGTGACAGAAAAATAGATAAGATAAAAGTGAAAACACAAATTTTACGAAGAAATGTTTCTAACAACTTGTTTGTGTCCTACCACTAAACAGTGAGTCCCAGGATAACATTATTTTACACATGAATAGACACGCTAGATACCAGAGTAGGTAAGACGGAATGTCTGATTTGGCATTTTGGTACAATCTGGGGAAAACAATTGAGATAACATAAAATGACCACAAGTGACAATTTGCAGAATTTATGCCTTCGCGTTTGGCCAAAATCATATTTTTTTCAAAAAGTTGCCAATTTAGTCTCAGTCTATCATTTCACACTTGACGAGATACTCTAGATGATAAATGGACACTTTGGAGCTCATATGTGACAGAAAAAATAGATAAGATAAAAGTGAAAAACAAATTTTTACGAAGGAAATTGGTCCTAAAACAACTTGTTTGTTGTCCTACCACTAAACATGAGTCCCAGACAATTATTTTACACATGAATAGTACACGCTAGATGCAGAGTAGGTAAAACTGAATGTCTGATTTGGCATTTGTTGTACAATCTGGGAGGCAAAAATTGAGATAACATAAAAAAAAAATGACCACAAGTGACAAATTTTGCAGAATTTATGCCTTACGCGTTTGGCCAAAATTATTTTTCAAAAAAGTTGCCAATTTAGTCTCAGTCTATCATTGTCACACTTGGGACGAGATACTCTAGATGAGAAATTGGACACTTTGGAGCTCGTTGGTGACAGAAAAATAGATAAGATAAAAGTGAAAAAACAAATTTATACGAAGAAATGTTCCCTAACAACTTGTTTGTGTCCTACCACTAAACAGTGAGTCCCAGACAAGTTATTTTACACATGAATAGACACGCTAGATGCAGAGTAGGTAAACTGAAATGTCTGATTTGGCATTTTTGTTACGCGTTTGGCCAAAATTATTTTTTTCAAAAAAGTTGCCAATTTAGTCTCAGTCTATCATTTCACACTTGACGAGATACTCTAGATGAGAAATTGGACACTTTGGAGCTCATAGGTTACAGAAAAATAGATAAGATAAAAGTGAAAAACAAATTATACGAAGAAATGTTCCTAACAACTTGTTTGTGTCCTATCACTAAACAGTGAGTCCCAGACAATTATTTTACACATGAATAGACACGCTAGATGCAGAGTAGGTAAACTGAATGTCTGATTTGGCATTTTGGTACAATCTGGGGCAACCCTTGAGATAACATAAAAATGACCACAAGTGACAATTTTGCAGAATTTATGCCTTACGCGTTTGGCCAAAATCATTTTTTTTTTCAAAAAGTTGCCAATTTAGTCTCAGTCTATCATTTCACACTTGACGAGATACTCTAGATGATAAATTGGACACTTTGGAGCTCGTTGGTGACAGAAAAATAGATAAGATAAAAGTGAAAAACCAATTTTACGAAGAATTGTTCCTAACAACTTGTTTGTGTCCTACCACTAAACAGTGAGTCCCAGACAATTATTTTACACATGAATAGACACGCTAGATGCAGAGTAGGTAAACTGAATGTCTGATTTGGCATTTTGGTACAATCTGGGGGCAACAATTGAGATAACATTAAAAATGACCACAAGTGACAATTTTGCAGAATTTATGCCTTACGCGTTTGGCCAAAATAATATTTCTCAAAAAAGTTGCCAATTTTAGTCTCAGTCTATCATTTCACACTTGACGAGATACTCTAGATGAGAAATTGGACACTTTGGAGCTCATAGCTGACAGAAAAATAGATAAGATAAAAGTGAAAAACAAATTTTACGAAACAAATTTCCAAACAACTTGTTTGTGTCCTACCACTAAACATTGAGTCCCAGACAATTATTTTACACATGAATAGCCACGCTAGATGCAGAGTGGGTAAACTGAATGTCTGATTTGGCATTTTTGTACAATCTGGGGGGCAACAATACAGATAACATAAAAATGACCACAAGTGACAATTTTGCAGAATTTATGCCTTACGCGTTTGGCCAAAATTATTTTTCATAAAAGTTGCCAATTTAGTCTCAGTCTATCATTTCACACTTGACGAGATACTCTAGATGAGAAATTGGATACTTTGGAGCACGTTGGTGACAGAAAAATAGATAAGATAAAAGTGAAAAACAAATTTCACGAAGAATTGTTTCTAACAACTTGTTTGTGTCCTACCACTAAACATTGAGTCCCAGACAATTATTTTACACATGAATAGACACGCTAGATGCAGAGTAGGTAAACTGAATGTCTGATTTGGCATTTTTGTACAATCTCTGGGGGGGGGGCAACAATTGAGATAACATAAAAAATGACCACAAGTGACAATTTTGCAGAATTTATGCCTTACGCGTTTGGCCAAAATCATTTTTTTTTTCAAAAAGTTGCCAATTTAGTCTCAGTCTATCATTTCACACTTGACGAGATACTCTAGATGAGAAATTGGACACTTTGGAGCTCGTTGGTGACAGAAAAATAGATAAGATAAAAGTGAAAAACAAATTTTACGAAGAATTGTTCCTAACAACTTGTTTGTGTCCTACCACTAAACATTGAGTCCCAGACAATTATTTTACACATGAATAGACACGCTAGATGCAGAGTAGGTAAACTGAATGTCTGATTTGGCATTTTGGTACAATCTGGGGGCAACCATTGAGATAACATAAAAATGACCACAAGTGACAATTTTGCAGAATTTATGCCTTACGCGTTTGGCCAAAATCATTTTTTCAAAAAAAGTTGCCAATTTAGTCTCAGTCTATCATTTCACACTTGACGAGATACTCTAGATGATAAATTGGACACTTTGGAGCTCGTTGGTGACAGAAAAATAGATAAGATAAAAGTGAAAAACAAATTTTACGAAGAATTGTTCCTAACAACTTGTTTGTGTCCTACCACTAAACAGTGAGTCCCAGACAATTATTTTACACATGAATAGACACGCTAGATGCAGAGTAGGTAAACTGAATGTCTGATTTGGCATTTTGGTACAATCTGGGGCAAACAATTGAGATAACATAAAAATGACCACAAGTGACAATTTTGCAGAATTTATGCCTTACGCGTTTGGCCAAAAATCATATTTTCAAAAAAGTTGCCAATTTAGTCTCAGTCTATCATTTCACACTTGACGAGATACTCTAGATGATAAATTGGACACTTTGGAGCTCGTTGGTGACAGAAAAATAGATAAGATAAAAGTGAAAAACAAATTTTACGAAGAATTGTTCCTAACAACTTGTTTGTGTCCTACCACTAAACAGTGAGTCCCAGACAATTATTTTACACATGAATAGACACGCTAGATGCAGAGTAGGTAAACTGAATGTCTGATTTGGCATTTTGGTACAATCTGGGGGCAACAATTGAGATAACATAAAAATGACCACAAGTGACAATTTTGCAGAATTTATGCCTTACGCGTTTGGCCAAAATCATTTTTTTCAAAAAAGTTGCCAATTTAGTCTCAGTCTATCATTTCACACTTGACGAGATACTCTAGATGAGAAATTGGACACTTTGGAGCTCGTTGGTGACAGAAAAATAGATAAGATAAAAGTGAAAAACAAATTTTACGAAGAATTGTTTCCTAACAACTTGTTTGTGTCCTACCACTAAACATTGAGTCCCAGACAATTATTTTACACATGAATAGACACGCTAGATGCAGAGTAGGTAAACTGAATGTCTGATTTGGCATTTTGGTACAATCTGGGGCAACAATTGAGATAACATAAAAATGACCACAAGTGACATTTTTTCAGAATTTATGCCTTACGCGTTTGGCCAAAATTATTTTTTCAAAAAAGTTGCCAATTTAGTCTCAGTCTATCATTTCACACTTGACGAGATACTCTAGATGAGAAATTGGACACTTTGGAGCTCGTTGGTGACAGAAAAATAGATAAGATAAAAGTGAAAAACAAATTTTACGAAGAATTGTTCCTAACAACTTGTTTGTGTCCTACCACTAAACAGTGAGTCCCAGACAATTATTTTACACATGAATAGACACGCTAGATGCAGAGTAGGTAAACTGAATGTCTGATTTGGCATTTTGGTACAATCTGGGGCAACCCTTGAGATAACATAAAAATGACCACAAGTGACAATTTTGCAGAATTTATGCCTTACGCGTTTGGCCAAAATCATTTTTTTCAAAAAGTTGCCAATTTAGTCTCAGTCTATCATTTCACACTTGACGAGATACTCTAGATGATAAATTGGACACTTTGGAGCTCGTTGGTGACAGAAAAATAGATAAGATAAAAGTGAAAAACAAATTTTACGAAGAATTGTTCCTAACAACTTGTTTGTGTCCTACCACTAAACAGTGAGTCCCAGACAATTATTTTACACATGAATAGACACGCTAGATGCAGAGTAGGTAAACTGAATGTCTGATTTGGCATTTTGGTACAATCTGGGGGCAACCCTTGAGATAACATAAAAATGACCACAAGTGACAATTTTGCAGAATTTATGCCTTACGCGTTTGGCCAAAATCATTTTTTTTCAAAAAGTTGCCAATTTAGTCTCAGTCTATCATTTCACACTTGACGAGATACTCTAGATGATAAATTGGACACTTTGGAGCTCGTTGGTGACAGAAAAATAGATAAGATAAAAGTGAAAAACAAATTTTACGAAGAAATGTTCCTAACAACTTGTTTGTGTCCTACCACTAAACATTGAGTCCCAGACAATTATTTTACACATGAATAGACACGCTAGATGCAGAGTAGGTAAACTGAATGTCTGATTTGGCATTTTGGTACAATCTGGGGGGCAACAATTGAGATAACATAAAAATGACCACAAGTGACAATTTTGCAGAATTTATGCCTTACGCGTTTGGCCAAAATAATATTTTCAAAAAAGTTGCCAATTTAGTCTCAGTCTATCATTTCACACTTGACGAGATACTCTAGATGAGAAATTGGACACTTTGGAGCTCATAGGTGACAGAAAAATAGATAAGATAAAAGTGAAAAACAAATTTTACGAAGAAAATGTTCCTAACAACTTGTTTGTGTCCTACCACTAAACAGTGAGTCCCAGACAATTATTTTACACATGAATAGACACGCTAGATGCAGAGTAGGTAAACTGAATGTCTGATTTGGCATTTTTTGTACAATCTGGGGGGCAACAATGAGATAACATAAAAAATGACCACAAGTGACAATTTTGCAGAATTTATGCCTTACGCGTTTGGCCAAAATCATTTTTTTCAAAAAAGTTGCCAATTTAGTCTCAGTCTATCATTTCACACTTGACGAGATACTCTAGATGATAAATTGGACACTTTGGAGCTCGTTGGTGACAGAAAAATAGATAAGATAAAAATGAAAAACCAATTTTACGAAGAATTGTTCCTAACAACTTGTTTGTGTCCTACCACTAGACATTGAGTCCCAGACAATTATTTTACACATGAATAGACACGCTAGATGCAGAGTAGGTAAACTGAATGTCTGATTTGGCATTTTGGTACAATCTGGGGGCAACAATTGAGATAACATAAAAATGACCACAAGTGACATTTTTTCAGAATTTATGCCTTTCGCGTTTGGCCAAAATTATTTTTCAAAAAAGTTGCCAATTTAGTCTCAGTCTATCATTTCACACTTGACTAGATACTCTAGATGAGAAATTGGACACTTTGGAGCTCATAGGTTACAGAAAAATAGATAAGATAAAAGTGAAAAACAAATTATACGACTAAATGTTCCTAACAACTTGTTTGTGTCCTATCACTAAACAGTGAGTCCCAGACAATTATTTTACACATGAATAGACACGCTAGATGCAGAGTAGGTAAACTGAATGTCTGATTTGGCATTTTGGTACAATCTGGGGCAACCCTTGAGATAACATAAAAATGACCACAAGTGACAATTTTGCAGAATTTATGCCTTACGCGTTTGGCCAAAATCATTTTTTTTTTCAAAAAGTTTCTCAGTCTATCATTTCACACTTGACGAGATACTCTAGATGATAAATTGGACACTTTGGAGCACGTTGGTGACAGAAAAATAGATAAGATAAAAGTGAAAAAACAATTTTAATTACGAAGAATTGTTTCTAACAACTTGTTTGTGTCCTACCACTAAACAGTGGAGTCCCAGACAATTATTTTACACATGAATAGACACGCTAGATGCAGAGTAGGTAAACTGAATGTCTGATTTGGCATTTTGGTACAATCTGGGGCAACACCCTTGAGATAACATAAAAAATGACCACAAGTGACAATTTTTTGGGCAGAATTTTTTTTTTTTGTTATGCTA
>CAJHNH020006692.1:0-10969 GCA_905116865.2 Candidula unifasciata | reverse complement strand
CCCCCCCCCCCTCTCGGGTAGTGAGTTTGGACCCCCCTTTGTATTGTTGCGCAGGAAAAAAAAACCCTTTGGCATTAAAAATCGAAAAGAAGCCTAACGGCAGCCCAGGCAACATTTGCAGTTAAAACAAACGAAAAAATTTTTCAGGATTCTCCCCCTGCTACAGAGCCGTGCACTGTGCTGAGTTCTTCGGATCAGATTTGATTAGAAGAAAAAACCCTGTGTGCTGATGTTTCCGGGTTAAAAACCCTAAAACCACAAAAACCCGGGTCAAACCCACAGCGCAGGGTATTCAAAAGGTCCATTAGTTAGTTAGTAAGTTTTTTCCTCGGCTAGTGGTCACATAGGCAAGGTCTGTTTCCCCCATGTCCCGTCTTTTGCCCCCGTTTTTAGGGTTGGAATAAACGAACGAAGAACGAATAAATTTTATTTTTCAAAGGGTAAAATTTTGGGCACGCAGTCCATCTAACATTTGCCTTTTTTTCGCCCTTGTATAGAATATTTATTACCTCATTTTATTAATATATTAATAATAATAAAAAAAAAAAAAAAAAAAAAAAAAAAACGAAAATTTGCAAAGAGTAATGCTGCAGGAGGTTTTGCAGTATAGAGTTGTGTGAAATGAACCCTTTACGCATCCCCTGTAAGGTGATAACCTGTCTTACGTAACTGCAAAAAATTCAAATTTGGACCGCCCAGAATATATGCCCCTTAACTATTATATAGGCCTGTTTTGGACACATATTATGTCTCCTTTTTCCTTTTTTATTTAAAACAAAACTCCCTTTTAAATGTAATCTCCGGAGATTATTTAGGAGTTATTTGGGGTTTCTTTGGAAACGATTTTTTTCCCCTTTTAAAAAGGAACTTTTTTTGTCCCAACCCCTGAAGTGTCTAAGTGCGCTATTCCCCTTGCCAGCTTTCAAGGCCCCGAGTTTAATCTGTCCCGTAAAATTTTATTTAAAGGGAAAATCGGAAAATGTCTCATTTTTTACATATGTTTGGGGTAAGTTAATTAATTTTCGATACCTAAAATGATGTTGTAAATGTCATGTGTAGAGAAACAGTATCGCTGTTTTATTCACTTTTTTTTTTGGGGACGTTTTTGATCGTAGATAGGGGGATTGAACGTAGATTTCCCACGACAGCTAAAAATTTAGCCCTAAATAAACCCCAACTATAAAAATTTAATCCCCTTTTAAAATTTAATTTTTTAAAACTAACAAAAAAAATCTGTACATACGAAAGGGGACGAATTGGGTCGGGGCTTTGTTAATAAAGTATTGTGTGTTTGACCCGATCAATGAGTTGGGGGGGTTGGGAAGTAGCGAATGCGACGACAGAAATTTTGGTCTGTGTGCAGAGTGGGGGGAGAGGAGAGTGATATTGGTTAGCCCACTTTTTTTCCCCACTGTTATTGATTTCCCTTCCTTGCACTAAACAGACAGAAAATATAGGAGACTTTTTTTTGGGTCTGGAAGGAAATTGGGGAAGAAACAGAGAGCAGGGAGGAGTCAGCAGAGGGGGTGAGACTAAGCTGCTCTGTCTTTCCTGTCAAGATCGTACCCTCTTGGGATGACTAATGTTGGAGTTATTTTCTGACAGATGTATATTCTGAAAGAGCTGGCAGAAGATTCAAGTCCAACCAACACACCACCCCTCAAACACGAAACAACTGTACCACCAGCTAACACTATGAGGTCGACATCTCCAACCTGTGAGATGGTCCTCAAAGCAGCTACCAGTCACTAGAGCTTAAGTGGCTCAAAAGGACATTGTGTGTCCGTACTGGTGATAGAGACTGCTAAATACCGGACAGTTGCTGTATAGTGAAGTAATCGTACTATGATCCAGTGGAGCAGAATTCCTGCAGAGTCAAGACAGTCGAATCATCCGGACGTGAGGACGGCATTCAGAATAGACAGAAGGAAGGAGAGATGTAAGTCTGATTCTTCGCATGATGTTGTGTTCCTCACAGCTCCTCAGCTGTCGGTGATGATAAGAGGTCATCTCCAAGACCTTCTGTCTGTGTAGTTTTCTTTGTAGATTTTGGACATTAGAATCCTGAGTATCTGTCATTTGTCTCAATCTTTTTCTAATATACTTAACTATTTGACTTACATGACATTCATTTCATGGCTGGACTTAGGTGTCCTCAATGTTCACCTTTTTTCAGTGTTTAGGCAGTGTGTATGTATGTGTATCTTTCATTATAGTGTGGAACATGGTTATGATAATGAACTCATCGTACCCTGGGTGCTTTTCTTTAGTAATTAGTGGGGGTGTCCAGCCAAGTGTGCCTAGATAATATTAATATATATATAATGACATATGTTGTAGTTGCCGATACTTGAGTTCTGCCCTACTCCAGAGATAAGTTGATCGTATAATTGGCCACGGGGAATTCCTTAAGACCAATACGAGACAAAAGACTCACATAATTATCTCTGAAGTGCCTGTTGGTTCTGACTGAATTGAATCCTATTACATTAGGCACGCGACAGGAGTGATTGTGACAGACCAACATATCCCCAAAAATCTCGTGTTCTCGTCGTGGGATTGTTTTGTACACTGTCTTCGATCTTTAATTTGCTGGTGATCTGGGCCAGGAGTTGTTCAGTGTTGTTGTTTTTGTAACCACTAGTTGTGACCATTCTGGGTCTTTCTTAAGTAATACTCCCCCCCCCCCCCTAGGAGTGATTTGTAACTCATTGTGGTGTTATTGTGGTGTCCAAGTACAGTGGTTAGGTACAACTTGTTGTGGTTGGAATTTTTTATTTAATCTATTGTTGGATATATTTACTTGTTGGTGGACAATCTGTTTTTGTTGTGAGACTGTTAGATTGACAGACAGCATGTCGCAGTCAAAAATTTTCCATACCGGAATTGAAGGACATGGCTGTCCAGTGGGATTGGAGGGGTAAGAATGAGTGACCGATGGATTAAAACCACGAAAGTGAGATGTGTATGGAAAGCCCGTGAGGCTGAGAGACTCAGAATTGAATGCAGAGAAGGAAAGCGAAAGGACTCCGCATGGAATCTGAGAGACTCGGACCTTTAGTCTGAGAGGGAGTCAGAAAGATATGAAATTGGAACAGGAGGTGAGGTTTAGATAATTCGACTTCAGGCTCAGATAAGAGGGGAATAGACGCCAGATCTCCAAACGACCTGATATTAGATGGTGCATCAACGCACAGTATCATCAGCTCAATCGATGACTTTTCCTTTGCAGTCTCTTCGACCCGAAGGCTAAAATATTGAACAGTACCTATACCGATTTGGTAATTGGCATCTTTGTACAACTTGGCAAGGAATATGTACACGCTGAAGTTGGCTCAAGTTTGAGGGGTGAGGCATACGAGTTTATCAACGGATTGCACACCGTTACTGAGCTGCTTATTGATGCATTGGTGTCAGGCGTTACTGAAACGTTTCGAACTTAATGCTGCAGCATAACAGGACCAGAAGTTTAGAATTAGAGAATAGATGACAGGGGAAGAACTATCCTGCAAGTTTCGCCAGTCGCCTTCAGGGGATATTTGACCAGGTGGAGGGAAATGTCTGGATACTCCTCTTCGTTTGAAGATTTACAGGAGATGATCCTAACGGAACAAACTCCGAGAGACATTACCTCGCCCTATGCAAACCTTCCTGACGGAGAATGGTGCTGACAGACTGAGTGAGCTGTTTGATGTATGCTGAGAGGATGAGATTGGCACATAAAGAAGTGTAGTATAGGTGGGAAACCCAAGGCCCAGGGCCAAGGGAAAAATAATGGTAATGGTCATAAAAACCCATCCAAATGAATCCCCTAAAAAGAATTCATCCCAAGCACAACCCAGAACCCCATCAAAAGTTCAGGGAACACAACATAGACAACCCTTTAAATGGCCCTAAAAAGCCTTACTGCCATATTTGTAAGAATAATAACCACTGGACTAAGGAATGTAAATCCAAACAGTCAGGGAATTTACAAGTATCAGCTTTGTTGTCTACTGTAGTACCTTCTACTCAGGAACATTGTACAATGGTTCCAATAGGCCTCCTGTGGTAGAGAGGGTCTGGGCTAATGGATATTCTCTAAATTGTCTGTATGATAGTGGTTTGTCATACGGCTGTGTGGTGAGGCCAGAGTTTGTAAAACCTGATCAGTATACTGGCAGATTCATAGAGCTCCAATGTGCCACATTGGATGCTAAACCTTTAAACTTGCCTATTGCTAAGATTAAGGTCCGTTCAAAGTATGTCTCGGGGAAATTGAGGCTGCAGTGCTCGAACACTGTACCTTTGATTTAATTCTTGGCGCTACTTATGTATTTTTTGCAGAGCCGAAGAAACCTTCAAAGCATCTTGCTGCGGTGACCACCCGAGCACAACAGAAAAGTGCCTTAGAGGATTCTCCTCATGTAAATCCTCTTCCTGAGGAAATTAAGGTGGCGCAAAGTAGTGACCCAACCCTTAAGGCATGTTTTAAAAAGTTAACTGCAAGTCACAATCCCCCTTTGAAGAAAGAATTCTTCATGAAAGGTAAGTTGCTTTACAGATGGGCAAGTGACAAGTATACAGAGCACAGTCAGCTTGTAGTACCCAAAACATATAGACAGCAGATTCTCCAGATGGGGCACACGATAGCCTATAGTGCCCATATGGGAATTCATGCAACGACACAACACATTGCCTGCCATTACTTTTGGCCAGGTATGTCAGCAGATATCATGCGTTATGTCAAATCCTGTCCGGAGTGCCAGAAGGTAGCTCCCAAAGGCAGGAATGCACCAGTCGGACTGGGGAAAACCCCTGTCACCTCCACACCTTTTGAAAGGGTGGCGGTCGATTTGGTTGGACCACTTCCTCTCACAAAGAAGAAGAATGCTTACATATTGACCTTGGTCGACTGTTGTTCAGGGTATCCGGAGGCTGTTGCACTTCGGAGGATTGACAGTAAGACTGTGGCAGAGGCATTGATGAGCATTTTCACCAGAGTGGGATTCCCTTCGCAGATACTGACAGACAATGGATCTCAGTTTAAAGGGAAAACTAATGGAGGAAGTGTTTCAGATAATCAAGTCTCAACACATTTGCACCAGTCCATACCGACCCCAAGCGAACGGCCAGAATGAGCGGTTCAATGGAACGTTGGTATCGCTTCTGAGGAAGATTAACACAGGAAAAACCAGAGAGGTGGGACGAGTATCTGTCTGCAGCACTATTCGCCTACCGGGAAGTACCCAATGCTCTACTGGATTTCCACCTGCGACCTTGGTGTTCGGAAGACCCATTTCTGGAACCCTTTGGCCATTCTCAGGAAGACATGGACAGACGAGGGGGCAGATGATTCCTTGAAAAACCATATCACAGTATGTGCAGGAACTCAAGGAACGGTTAAAGCTAGGGTGGGACCTGGCCAAAGAGAACCTTGATTTCGTGCACGTAAGAGGTACGCTGCACATTTCAACCGGAAGACGAAGGAACGATGTCTTGAGGTTGGAGATAGGGTGCTTTTGCTGCTACCATCAGGGAAGTCTAAGTTAGAGTTAGCTTGGGGAGGCCCTTATACGGTGGTAGAGAAGATATCCAGGATCCATTATAAGATCAACATTAAAGGTAAGTCAAAGGTCTATCACATTAATCTCCTCCGGAAATACAACGAGAGAGAGGTAAGTGACACACCGACCCCCTTGACACTTTCTGTAGCTATGGAGGTGGAAGGTGGAGAAGCCACAGCTGTGGAATATCCTCTTCACCCCAGGGAGACCTATAAAGATGTAGAGGTTAACCCAACTCTCTCTCTCAGAAACAAGCTATAGGGCAACTTTTGTCAGAGTGTAACTCTGTCCTGACAGAGAAGCCAGGGCAAACTTCATTATTGGAGTATGATACGACATTGGTTCCTGTTGAGCCTTTCAGTCAATGCCCTGTGCAAGCTCCTCTTTTTAAAGAGGAATGGAGTAAACCTCCAGACCATCAGGAGGACCAGAAGGTGAAGAATTTTCAATTCACACCAGGGTTCCTTCCTGTGTTTGTTGGAGCACATAGTGACGAGGGGAGGATTATCCTTCCGAACCTCGCGAAGGATCAGACAGGAGGGATTATATCCCACATGCCTCGACGACCTACCTGTGTGACTACTGATGTAGGAGACACACCGGTATATTTCCTGAATATGACAGGAGTACCAGGATGGTGTGTAGGTTTATTCAGCCAACCCGATCGGGGGGTTCGGTCTGAACCTACATCTTTGCATGTACCTGGCAGGGATCAGTGATACATGGAGGGAGTCATCAGTCTTAGTGTCTCAGGGCCATCGACTGATTCTATATAGATTCCTTGTTGAGTAATATTGTATAGTGGTCATAGGTTTCTCTATTTTCACATGAATTGTCATTATTGTATATATTTCATCTGTCTCTGAGAGGTTGGTTTGGTCAACTCTTTGATTCAGAGCAGATTTCTTGAGCCGCCATCCCTTGTCTGATAATTCACAGACTGAAGGTGATGAGCAAGCTGAAAGTAGTGAGTCCATAGATGTGTAAATGGCTGATCATTTTTCATTCGCGTAGTACGCTCTTCCCTTTGGGGGGGGGGGGGGGGGGTACTGTTCGTGAAATGATAGCCATTACGCATCGGTCTGTAAGGCTGATAACCTGTCTTACCTGTAATCTGCACAGAATTCAAACTTGGACTCGCCCAGAAATATATAGTCCCTTATATCTATATATATAGGCCTGTATTGGACAACATTATTATGTCTGCCTTTTCTGGTTACTTTAACTAAACTCCACTTTTAAATGTATATCTCCTGGAGATATATTTAGGGAGTTATTTGAGGTTTCTTGGAAACCGATTTACTCCTTGCCCCAGTATACAAGGAACTTCTTTTGTACCAACGCCTGAAGTGTCTAAGTGACGCTATTCTCCTTGCCAGCTTCTCAAGCGTCCAGATGTGTTAATCTGTGCCTGTATAACTTTCACTTTTCAAGGCAATCTGGAAATGTCTCAGTTTTTACATATGCTTGGGTAAGTTAATTATAGTTTACGAGTACCTAGAATGATGTCTGTAAAGTAGTCACTGCTGTAGAGAAATCAGTATCGGCTGTGTTATCTCACTTAGTTCGACCGTTCTTGATTGCTAGAGTAGCGGATTCGAACGTAGATCTTCCACTGTACAGACTAAATAGCTTATGCCCTCAATAAACCACCCATACTATAAAACTTAATACCCTTACAGTTATGTACGTTTTAAACTAACTAAAAAATCTGTACATACGAAATGGGGACAGAATTGGGTCAGGGCTTTGTTAATCAAAGTATGTGTGTGCTTGACCCAGATCAATGAGTGCTGGGCGCGGTTGGGAAAGCTAGCGAATGCAGGTACTGACAGTAAATATTGGTGTCTGTGTGCAGAGTGAGGGGGAGAGGGAGAGTGATATATGTGTTAGACCACTTTATCTATCTCCACTGTATATCTGACTTGCCTTCTCTTGCACTAAACAGACAGATAAATATAGGAGACTTATGTCTTTTGGTCTGGAGAGGCAATCTGAGGAATGAAACAGGAGAGCAGGGAGCAGTCAGCAGATGGGGGTTGATGACTAATGCTTGCTCTGTCTTTCCTGTCAAGATGTTACCCTCTTGGTGATGACTAATGTTTGAGTTATTTTCTTGACAGGATGTATATTTTTCTGAAGAGCTGGCAGAAGATTCACAGTCCAACCAACATCCACCAACCATCAAACCACCAGAAACAACTTGTTACCCACCATCTAACACCTGTGAAGGTTCCTGACATCTCCAACCTGGGGAGATGGTACCTCAAACAGCTACCAGTACTAGAGCTTAATGTGGCTCAAAGACATTGTGTGTCCTTACTGGTGATAGAGACTTGCTAAATACCGGTACAGTTGCTGTATAGTGAAGTACTCTTACTACTTGATCCAGTGGAGCAGAATTCCCAGAGTCAAAGACAGTCGAATCATCCGGAGCTGAGGGAGGCATCATAGACAGAAAGAAGAGAAGATAAGTCTGATGCTTCGCATGATGTTGTGTTCCTCACAGCTCCTAGATTGTCCAGTGATGAGAAGATGTCATCTCCAAGACCTTCTGTCTGTGTAGTTTCTTTGTGATTTGGACATGAGATCCTGAGATCTGGCATTTGTCTCACTTTTATATATCTAACTTATATTGATTACATACATTCATTTTCATGGCTGACTTAGGTGTCTCAATTTCACCTTTTTAAGTGTTTAGCAGTGTGTATGTATGTGTATCTTCATTATAGGTGTTAACAGGTTAATAATGTGTCATGGTTATGATAATGAACTATCATAACCTGGGGGCTTTCTTTAGTAAGTAGTGGGGGTGTCCAGCCAAGTGTGCCTAGAAATATTATATATATATATACTGACATATTTTGTAGTGCCAATACTTGAGTTGCCCTACTCCAGAGATAAGTTGATCGTATATTGGCCACGGGGAATCCCTTAGACCAATACGAGCCAAACGACTCAACATAATTATCTCTGAGTGCTGTTGGTTCTGAAGGAGGAATCCTTACATTAGGCACACGACAGGAGTGATATGTGACAGATGTATAGGTTTTTTTCCTCCAGGCTGCGACCTAATTATTTACCATACCATCTTGACATTACAGGTCTCAGTCTAGACGGCAAACCAACCAAGCAGGTTCCAGACACTATGTTCAGCCCTAAAAGAAGCTAGGGACCTGTAAAGGCTACACCAACCAGGTGTAACCTACATCCATATGCCACTAAGGACGTTTCAATGGTCGATCCATCGGTGACTTCACTGCGGACTCCTGCTGAAAGGTTTACTATAATTGCCTAAAATTAAAAGATCTCAGTCCGGACTGCAGACCAACGAGGCAGATCCCAGATACCAAGTTCAAATAAGTTTTTATTAGGGCACAACTCCAACCAACCAGGTGTCACATGCAGTCCCATGTGGGTAAGAACTCGTAAAAGAGTTAACGAATGTCTGACTGCCTGATTGACTGACTGTGTGACTGACTGATGTTCAATCCAACCAGGACGGGCAACAAGCAACCAACACACAGTAAAACAAATTGCCAGCTTTAGGATAAGGATCACCCAAGTCCCAGATACCCCCTTCAACCCGTAGGTTTTACTTAGGACACCCGACGACAGCCGCCATGGAGCTTTAAAACAACAACAACATTGCACCCACACTGGGATGGATTCTGAAGAGTTAACAACATATGTGACTCCTCATATAGCTTGGGCCACGTCACAGTGATACGTGTCATCGTCACGTACTGCCGTATAAGTGTACAGAAACCTGCTATTTACTTGAGTCTCACAGTCTTCAAAACTACAGTCAGCAGAAGCCATGGAATAAGTTCAGTTACACAAGTCTCTGGTTCTGTTCAAGAAGATGAAGATGCTTTTTGTGATGGCCCTCGTTTGCTTTATATTTAGCGAAGTACATTCCGTTGCTTTAGACAGTAGGTGGCTTATATGATGTCTACAGATTGTTATTCGTACAGAAACCAGTTTTTGATTCCTTTTGTAATGATACTGCCTGTTATAGGGGGAAAAACACTCGACCACGTCAAACCTGCTGCTGTTAGCGCGAAACTGCCAACGATCTTCGGTTATTTATGTGGACTGTTTTATTTGCGCTACTTTGGTAGCTAAGACTGAGATATATGCGGCAGCTGTCTGGCATAATATTCCTTTTTCTCAAATACAGCTGATTCTACTTCCTATTCTATTCTTGCTGATGTTTTCTTCGCGAGTCATCGTCCATCTGATTCCTTCTCCTATTATTGTGCCCTTGTGTCCTCTGCTGTGTATCCGAGTAAACTCTCATATACCACAACTGAGCTGACTGTGAAATTGGACAGCGTTGCTTAAAATTTAGACAAGACTGTGCATCAACCATTTTGTAGTGCTTGGCACATCACATGAGGTCAAATGGAGTTACTCAAGCAGACATATTAAGAGTTCTAAGGCCGCCTAGGAAAGGATGAACATGGAAACGTGTTGGAACGGGTTTCGGGGTAGTCACTGGGCACAAGTGAATTCTGTGTGATAATGCCATGTTGAAAAGTGAACTGTATTGATCACGAACCTGCCTGGCGCACGAGAGTTCCGTCCCCTCCCAATCATACCGTGGCCGTTTTTACTGCCTCTCCTAAGTTTTGGGGATGTTTTGATATTATTGCGTTCAGCGTTCGCTCGACGCATGTAATGTTTGTGGGAGTTTGCGTTGTCGTGAGTCTGTGTGAAGCGCCACAAGCGCTACTGTGTACAAGTAAGACGTACGGCAGGGGAAGCACCCGTGGCGCCACTGTTCGTGAGTATCGAAATTGGCTCCTTTTTTTCCCTAAAGTTCGTTGGTGGTGGCTTTCTCCCAAAAAAAAAAAAAAAAGCCATTGACAAGGAACGTAGAAATACGAAAACTTCCCACTTTCGATTTTCACGAACTGTCGTGCAATTAGCCCAACGTGCAAATAACCACACAATTAGGCGGTCACAACACGAGAAAAGAGAATAGTTAAACCGTTGAAAACGAGGAATACATGACACCCCCACAACATGGAATAGGCCGCGGGAATGGCAACGTTAAGAATGGGAGGAGTAGGAAATCTCGCGTGCCCAGCAGGCTCGGGATATGTGCTAAGTGAACAAGCTGATGTAAGAGAAAGGCACATTCATTCTGTGGAAGACAGCGAGAGGACAAGGATTGTCTGAATGTGAGACTGAATTCAAGTGTGAATGTATGCGGCTGACATGGTGAACAAGTAGCTGGCGACAAGAATTGCCGACAGGATGAAGAAAGCTTGCTGACTGTCGGAGTCGAGAGGGAAATAATATGAAAAGTATGAGAAAATACATATAAAAAGTGAGCTTGTTATAAATGATTGGAGCGACCGTTTAGTCTCCCATAAAAGTTCTTAAGGAGCGCATACAGTAAAAGCCTCTAGGTT